>JAUZSX010290061.1:0-14309 GCA_034780655.1 Idiosepius hallami
GTGTATATTAGTTAAGCGTGGGCACGGAGTCAACAGCTTTCGGTGACTGTCAATTACTCGTCTGCAGGGTCATCAGGCCGGAATATACATACATATATATATACATACATATATATATAATATATATAATATATATATATATATATATAATCCTCTATTTGATATATATCTATATAACTCTTGTTCTCTCTCTCATTTTATATCTATCTATTCATCAATTTATCTATCTATCGATCTACATTTATATCTATTTCTTTCTATCGATCTACTATTTATCTATCTATTTATTAAGCTATCGATCTCATCATGGTTCGATTCTAATGATCCATTTAATCACTCTCTGTTATTCCTTAAGTGTCTTCGATGAAAGTTCCATTTTGATAACTCCACTTTAAAATCCATTTTCCTGCATAAAGCCATTGAAATGGTCGTCAATGAAAACTTATCATCGCTAATATATATATATATTGAATTGGTTTTGATATTGGAGGGCCAAATTTTGATTATTCATAAGTTATCCTTTTAAAGACCTTACACGCACATACACACACACATACACACACACACACGCGCACACACACACACACACACACATAAACGCTCACACACACATATATATACAGTGGTGGAAATAGGTATAAGACAGCCCATAAAAAAATGTTAATAACTTTTTAAATATGGCAAGTTTAGTCGTCAAAATTTGGGTGTAGTTTTTATGTTGCATGATTAATAAACTGTAAAAAAGGTTTTTTGATAAGTGAACCAGGAAAAAAATTATGGGTAAAAGTTTAATTTTAAGGGTGGAAATAAAATATAAGACTTGTTTGAAAAACATGTATTTAAGCTAAATTTACACATTTTAATATTTACATGAATATCCTTTTGGTTGCAGTACATCTGTGCAACTGTTCTGCAAAGACCAAATGAGGTTTTGGAGGGTTTCAGGGGAAATATAATCCCAACACTGTTTATTTGATGTTTTGGGGGATTATCTATCAGGAAATTGATGCCCATTGTGGTAAACCTTCCTTGATAATATCCCCCAAAGATTCTGAATTGGATTTAAGTCGGGCAACTTTGTAGGCCAAGTTCTGAACTGGCCTACATAGGTGGGGGTGTATATGAAGATGAAAGACTAAGTAACCATAAAGTTAGGATTAGAATTGTTCCACATTGGGCCCTAGTATCCATAAGGTTTTTTTACACAATTTACAGATAATTTTTCAAAACTAAAAAAAAAAAAAGAATGACGCATCAAACCATTTTACCACAAAACTTAAAAGAATTGGTCTAAAAATTTCTAAATTAATTTTTATTCAGGCATTTACCAACTAATACCTTTTACCCCATAAATTGTAACTTTCATTTATTTCTTCTTTTTTTTTTTCTGTTATAGAATAAGAAAGTAATTTGTATCTCAGTTTATTATCCTTTGGGGTTGACTAATTCAATATTATCAGATAAAAGTTAAGTATTTTAGATGGAAAACCAGATTGTTGGGAAGACCTTTTTTGTTGAATTTTTTATTTATTTCCTATTTCTTTCAATTGGAAAAAATCACTTTAATTTCCCTTTCTTCTTCCTTCCTTTATCTGACCACCAAATCAGTGCTAAAGGTACAAGACACTGTTAGTGAGTGATAAAAATGAACATTTCTCATGACTTTAAATTTTTCTATTTTTATTCGTTTAATTAACAAAAGGAAAAAGAAGGAACAGATGAAATAGTTTTAAACCCATATTTAGAACTATGTTGTCACACATAACACACAATCACAGATGTGCAACTTGCAACTAACAACAAAAAACAGTTAAAAAAAACTAATCTAGGATTTTAGATAAAATTATTACATTAATTAATTACTCATTACAGAAAAAAGTGTCAGCAGCTTTATATACAACTCTAGAATTTTCCATTATTCCTGCCTTATGTCACTCCTTTCTAATTTAAAATTTTTTTTATAATACACTTAAAAAATAATAATCAACCCTAAAATAAAGTCAAGATAGTACAGTGAATTTTAGAATAAAACTATGAATGAGTTTCAGTCAAAAATAGTAAAAATATTGATTAGTTAGTCACTCATGGTATGTGGATTTCCCACTTGCTGCAAGTTTAAAGTTTGTTTTTTATAAAGTCAAAAAAAAAAAAATTAATTAATAAACTAACCACCCACAAAGTTTTAATTTCCATTACTCCCTGATAAATATAAGTTGTGTTTACTTTTTCTGTTACGACTTAATACAAATGAAATAATTTGGCTAGCTAGGTTATTTAATTAAGGATTTTTTTTTTTATAATTGAATGAATTTGAAATGAATAATATGTGTTTAAATAAATTTAGAAATTAATTTAGTCTTCAGTAGAATTTTTTTTTGTTCAAGTCCTTGTAGTAGTTTAATCTTCTAAACATTTAAAAAGATCTTTCTTGGATTGATTGTTATCTTCTTTAGGAATTTATATATTTTTAATTAATCTTTGGAAATTATTATTGTTTGAAATTTTAATTCCAGACACTGGCTGTCACTGATGACACAGTACTTGAGGCACACAATGAAGACCCAGCTTTAGTTCAAATGCGGTTGATTGATGATGGAGGTATGTCAAATTTTCATTATAAAAGAAATAATTTCAGTTTATTTGTAATTTTTACATATTTTCATGTAAAACCCAATTGCTATTTTTCTCTTTTAGTTCCTTGTTTTAAAATCCATTTAGAAAATATAACAATTAGAATTTAGGGATTCACAATTTTTACTCATACAGCATAATAAATTAGAAATTTATTAAACCTATTAGATTTAAGGATTTAGAATTTATACTGTTCATGAATCATTATTTTTTTTTCTCAATTAGTTCTGAATTTTTACAAATAACTCTCTTAAGCCTAGTCATTTTATTTTTCTCTTTCTCCACAGTAGCACCAGTTGCCTCATCATTCTCTGCACTCTTAACAGATAATAGTAACAATGAACAAAGAAATAATGTTCCTATTTATAGAGATGAATGATTATAAGCCTTTTTGTTTTATAATTTAAGTCACTGAAAGTTTTCATGAAAATAGATATAAATTAGAATAAATCCATGGTGATCGAATTGCTAATTCAAACGGAAATAAATTGAATTGCAAATATAATTTGTTTTCTGTCATTTCTTTTCAAAGAAATCAACATAAATTTGTTAGCTTGAAAAAAAAAATAATAAAGCAAATTAAAGTTGGTATTAGTTTTCATTAAAGTTCACATTGTTAATCCTATTGGATGGATTAGCAGTAAGTAATAACATTAATCTTCTTGCATTATCAACTTGTAAAAAAAAACGATATCTTCTAATCTTGTAATCACTCTTCAAGGTTCTGTATCAAACAAAATGATATAGTCTTTTCTATGAAACATTAAACATCAAGAGTTGTTGCTGGTGCTGCTGATTATTTGTAATAATCTATTAGATAATAAAAATATTTAGATATATAATGAATGCATGTATGTAGATAGATAGATAGATTAACCTAAGCTTTTTGTTTTTTTTTAAATTGTCAAAGTCCACCTATAACTTCTAAAAATATAAGTTGTTAGTAAAAAAACACTTTCTGTTTCCCTGTAAATAATTGGACTGTGTATTATTTTGATAACTATTTGAATTCATAGAAAAATTATCCAAGATAAAACTATAATATTCTGAGTTTGTTTGATAATAAATTAAGCTACTTATACTCATGCAGTAGAATTTAATGGTGCATCATGCCACAAAATCTGTGTAAAATATATATACACTCATCATTTGAAAATTCCAAAAGTTTAGAAATTAGAAAATGCCACTACAGTTTTATTCTTTAAAATCAATTTATTAATAGTCTACACAAAAAGTAAAATACTAAGTAGTATACACTAATCTACTCCAACTAAAAGAATAATAGTTTAAATTTGTTCTTGATGATTATGATGTTGGATATGTAATTCATTATGGTCAGAATCCTATTTTTAGGAAAAAAATTCAAAATTAAAACATTAATAATTGTCATTTATCATTATAAACCTTGGTTAGATTATTCATAAATTGAAAATTGTACCTAAGGTCATATTTCATGAAGTGAAATGATATTATTGTAAGGTGATACATCTTTCTTATTATAACTCCATCTTTATAGTACATTTTGGCATCCTATGAAATTTTTTGGAAATGTGAATTATTGGCAAACCACCTGTTGTTTTTGTTATGAAACAGGATTTAACAAGTTATTGTTATGTTACTTGTAATCCGTCTTTTTGTGTGTCTGTTGAACAGGAAGCCTTCTCTTCACCTTTTTCGGCTCTAATCAGTTGTTGCTATTTTTGTTTTCATATAAAAACAATCTGATTGAAAATTCAAATCAATAAAATGCTACACCTGGATCTGAATTCCCCTTGCATGAATAAAGCTGTTTTCTTTGGCCTTTGCTTTAGCTATGAAAATTTATGACTTCTTAAATCTCTCATATATCTAGTAGTAGTAATAATAATAGTGGTAATCATAATAGTGATGGTCCTTGCTTATTGTTGTGACTTTAGCATTAATCTTTCTTGCCAAAGGGCAGATTATATAATGATGATCTTTTATCATTGTGACCTGAAATTCTTGAATGAATTCTGCCAGCATGTAAATATTATCTCAACAGCTGTTGCATTTTATAACACCTAACTCACTTATATGAAGAGAAAGGTGTTCATAAATGCATAAATATATGCAAAACAAATATGCATATTCCTCACGTACATACGTAGATACATACACACACACACACACACACACACACAGATATTAATGATCAAGGGGTTTTCTTGATTATTGTTTATGAAACTCATTCATGTTTTCCTTACAGGAAGTTTCCTCTACGATTGAATTAATCAAAGAATAATTAATTTGATCTCTTGGTTGTCAATTGTTGATGACAAAGGAATAAACTAACTTGTTAAATTGAAGATCACTTTAGATCTATGAAAATAACACTGTTTTCAGATTCTCAGGTCACATAGTTAGGGAGATGGGCCATAAAAGACAGGAAAGAGAAGTAAATTTAATCTTGACAAGTTTGAAATTCTACTCAAGAGGGTTAAAAGAAGAAAAGATTTTTTAACCAAATTGAAAATAATAGAAAACCCAGTTTTACAGAAATGAATGATTTTTGCCTAGCTCATGTCCCTAAATGTATGCAAAAATAAATTTTGTTAGCACTTTGGGAATAATCGAGGTCGCATCCAAGTGCAAAATTTTAGCTATAAGTGCATTTAAAATTGTATTTACCTCATGGTAAAACTTTAATAAAATATTTTGAAAAAAAAAGAAAATTATTGAAATTTTAAATATGATATATTATGTGTTTGTATAAAGTTGAGTTCAACTAATCAGTTTAACTTCTTCAATAATATTGTATGTGCTGTTTACAATGTTGTTAAATAATTATAGAATTAAATAAATAATAATTGCTATCTATAATATTTTACATATTCTACCTAAAATAAAAAAATGAAATCCTAATTTTTATATTTAACTATAGTTTGATGTCGTCAACTCAAATTCTATAGTTTTGCCTTTGCATCTATCTATATCAGATCGACATGAGACTTGAGACACCAAGGGTTTTCCTTAATAATTGCAGTCAGTGTTAGTAGTGAGTGCACACAGTGTGCAGACATCTTGAGTACTCCAATTTTTTGGTGCTTCCAAATACTCCTATTATTATGGATATTTACTTTTAATAATTTCATATCTAAACAGATTCTGCCTTTGGCTTTATGCAGTGTTTATTCACATAATTGCAATTTCATGATCACTTACACACAAGACATTAATTGAAAGGCTTATAGCTTATCTTAGTTTTTGTATTAAAGAGAATTGTGCCCAATAATGTGGTTGGTAATGGTGGTATACATAGGCATTACATTTTTGTATTACAGTACAGTGTAATATAAGACAACTGTAACTGTACGTCTCTTGTATCTGGGTTTCTCTTATATCTAGGTTTTGTTTAGGTAAGGCTATAATTTAGGGCCAGAGAAAATCTCTCCTAAATCCGTTTTTTTCATCTAGTTTTCTTATATCCGGGTTTAGGGCTATTATTGCAATATAGTGAATTTAAGTCTCATTTCTAAACTTTTCTTTTAAAGTGTTTCTCAATCTGTTTTCGTTTTTATATTTTTTTTTTTATCTCAGACCATAAAATTAAACTCATATGAGAAGAGAGGTCTCATTAGTTTAAATGCATATGTATTTTATTTCTGAGTGATTGATCAGTTCATTAAGCTGGTTGTTGGTTTTATGACATGACATTCATTTGTTGACTCAACCAACATGTTTGGTCTCGATTGGCTCCCCACCCCAAGTCACCAACACCACCACCACCAGTACTTTTAGATTTTCTTTTGCTCCTTAAAAATACTTCCTACCTCCGAGGCAGAAATTTTACATAAAACTCAAACAATAAAATATAATTGTTGGTCAACCTAAAACTTTATAAGAAAATTTATTGTTTGTTTTTTAACATTTAGATTAAAAAACAAACAATTTGAATTGCAAAAATGTTTTTTTAGTGAAAAACAACAAATGATATCAAAACTGATAAGACAAAATGACATTTTTGAAGCATTTTCAGGAATAAAAACTTCCTGTTTTTTCTTTTTGCTTTAACTGCAAATGAAAATGTCAGTTCAACCAGAACTCACCCCCACACCTATCTATCTACCCCTACCCGGCGCCCTCATAAAATGAAAGTCGTCAAGTTTTATTCTTTTGTAAAGAAGTTAAGTTTTCTTATGCTTATAATGATCACGATCTCTTGAACAAACTTTGGAAAATAAGTTTTCTATCCGATCCTTTCTCCTACTTCCATACATTGTAGAAGAATCAAAAACCATCCTTAGACTTCTTAACTGATACTACTTTATGATATTTACTTGGTGAGCACCCCCAAGTTTGGCACAAGGCCATTTTTACGTGCTCTTACCCGGGCTTTATATATTCGGTGTTACCCTTCACCTAGATGAACTGCCCTCCCGAGCTAACGAGCCCCATACTACTTTATACACATACACACACATAAAAACAAACTTACATCTACTCGCCCACACCAACCACTACCGGCTTAATGGCCCTGATCAATTTACAACTTCCATTCAAATAAGCCAGCCAAGCTGCTGCTGCTGCTAACGTGCCCCCTCGTTTGTTCCACCCACTTCAAGCACACCATTCTGACTTATTTGTTGTAATGTTGTATACTCTTCTTCTTCCACTCTTTAAAGGAACTTGTTTTTCTCTTCCTTCTAAATTTCTATTTTGCGTTATTCACCTCAACAACAGTCAACCAACCAACACCCAACTAAAACCAGCGTCTGTATGTTTGTTTGTCTGTTTGCCTCCGTCCCATCCCAACCCTCCTACGTTCGCTACATACACATAACTCTATTTTTACATTAGAGAAAATTAAAACTCTGCTTTCTTTCTTTCTTTTTTAACTGTTAGATTTTCTCTAAAAGGCTGATGCTCGCTCTCCTCCGTCATTTTCTAATAACAGACAGGCTCATTATGTTCCCCTCCCTCGCTCGCTCTCTCGATTCCTTAAGTCAAGTTTGAGTAAATTCTGACTAACTAACAGAACAGGCTAGTTTAGTTAAAACAACAAGAAGCAAGCAAGCAAGCAGGCAAGGCAAGCAAGTAGGTAAAGTGTCTAAGCCAACTCTGGCTTGGCTTGGAAAAGACAAGCACCACACCAACACCACCACTCACCACCAGAGTTACCCCACCCATCACCGTAGCAAAATAACAACATTGACTGTTAAACAAAACTTCTTTATATCTTAATGTCAACAAAAAATACTACTACTACATTTTTCGCTTAAATTGTCGCTAAGAATTCATTCTAAGTTTACACTAAGTAAAAAAACAAACAAACAAATTAAAAAAAGCAACTGGTCGGTCGGTAGTGAGTGGTAATGGGGGTTCGTTGGCTTGCGATCGAGGAGCGCACTCGCACTTTTAAAGATGTTTATTTGCCTGTCAACAAAACATTTCTGAATTAACTGAAATTGACAGAAGAGAGTATGCTTGTCTGGGGTGGGGCTTGTGTACTCATAGTAGGTTGGTGTCAGTGATGATTATCATCATTATCATGATTGTGACCAACGACAAGGAAAGTCTTTTCGTGTCATAAACATCATCATCATCATCAGGTCGAATCGTTCAAGGCTGTTTCTGGTCGCTTCTTTTCTTCTCTCGATGAAAAAGACTTCTGATCGGTTGTTAGACGGGATCGACGAGGGTGGAGGGAGACGACATTAGGAGTAGGGTTGTTTTTCTTCTTCCTTCCTTTCTCTCTCCTTCTCTCTCTCCCTCGTTCACTGGCAGGTCAGGTGGGCCGGCCCAGCAGCCTTCCTACCAACGAAATTATTTTTTGTTCTATTTAGTTTTACTACATGGTTGTTACGAGAACTCACTGAATTACCGCCACCACCGCCACCATCATCATCAAGACACACACTTTTTTATTTATCTTTTTCTTTTTTTTCCTCTTTTACTCACGGTGTGTGTGGTTTTATGATATTGTATTTAAAAGTGCCATTCCAATTATTGCCGTTGTTTGCTAAAGGGAGAGAGAGACAGTAGACACTGACTATTGACTGGCAGTTTTTTGCTGTTGTGAGTCTGACAGTCTTCATAAACATTTCAACTTCCGTTTAATAGATATCTAAACAACAATTTCACATATTTTTATATCTTCGTAAGAAAGTTCACGAAATTTATAAATTCTCAATTATCATTCTTATGAAATAGTTATTTTTATTTTTTGTATTTTACTGGCCATTTTGTAAAACAACAACTGCCGTTATTACCTCTTGCAGTTGTGGATTCAATTTTACGTGGAGTTGAAGTTGGTATAACTTCAAGGCGGAGACCAAGGAATAATACTAAGGATAATGACTCCCAACTAACTGTAAGTATTTTTTGTTTTGTTTGTCTCCCCCTCCCGCATTTTTATACAAAAGTAAATATAAAACTAAAACTGTAAATACTTTGGTTACACTGAAAAAATGAAAATTTATTCTTTCTTTGAGTTAGAAAAGTTTTGGGTACTGACTGGCGGAATGAGTTCCAATAAACTTTCTTTTAACCCTACCGAGGATTAACTATCAACCGGTTTGATTTTCAACCCAACCCTAAGTTTGATTTTTCGTCCGATATTTAAAAAATGAAGTAATGAATGAAACTCATTTCGTCGTAAAGTATCAAACGTTTTTTTCTAAGATAAAAGAATAACGATTTTTTAGTTCTTTTACTTTATTATTTTTTTGTTTGTATGTGAAAAGTTTTACCAGCTTGTAGAAAGCTACAAACAAGCCTGACCACATGCTTTAAAAGTTTTTTTTTCTCTCCTCAAACTTCTATTCTTCAACAAAAGGATGGATATGGTACAGATTGGGTGCGCGTCTAGTAATAGTAGTAGTAATATTAAAGCATTAATAATATGAAACCAGTCACAACTGTCGTGGTGGTCGTCATTATGGTCCTGAAAAGGAAAAGAAGAGAAAAAGGTTAAAGGATTGACATGATTTGTTTGTCTAAGTATGAGTCATATCAAGGTCATGTGTGTATTTGCTTGCTTTCAACAGTTGTTGAGAAACATAAGCTTCTTTCTTTTCTCCTTTTTTTCCTTTTTCTCCTTTTCTTTCTTTTTTACTTACTGTTTTTGGTCTGACCTACTTGTACCTACTGTAAAGTTCATGGCCTCTCCAGCTTTCCTTCTTTCTGTCTATCCAAGTTAAAACTTTTTTCTATTCTTCACACTTTGGCTTTATTCCATAAATTAATACAAAGTTGTTTTACTCGACTGATGATTTTATTTTCTAATTCAAAAATTAAATAATTGTCACTAGAAACTGAAATTTTATTTCGACCACTATGTATAGTTTTTATTTTTTATTTTTTTTCCTTACAAAGTGGCACTCACTGCTGGCAATCCTGCCTCTTCATCCGGTGCGTGCGGTGTGGTGCTGGTGCTCTCCATACGACAACCTTTCTTGCCACTTATTCACGCTTCCTCTTTCTAAATAAACTATTTCTCTTATTTTTAAAGAAATTTGCTACTCCTGGCAGAATGAGTTCCTATAGTAAACTATTTTTAATGTTGAATCCTTCCAAACATTTTTTATAAAAACTGACCCCAACCCTAAATTTGATGTTTGTTCCAACATAAAAGAAAGTTTAATATTGGAATTCATTTTGCCAGGAGTACCAATTTAATTTTATCATTGTGATAATACATTTTCTTTTATTAATAAAAAAAAAATTATAAAAGCCACCATTTATAAAAGAACTCTTGGTTTTCATCGAGAAAAAAAAACTTTGGACCTATTTTGTGCTTTGTTTGTTGTTTTTTTTTTTTAGGTTTTTTCATAACTCCATTGCTTTATATTTTTAATACGTTTCTTAAGTTTGAAAAAAATAAAATAAATAAATCACTGAGAAAAAGAGACATATTAACATACTGTCCCGTCATAAATGTTTATTTCTTGTCCTTTACTTTAAAAGAACAATTTCAATTTAAAGAATGGTAGAAAATAGAATTTGTGTTGAGTGTTGAATTTAATTTCCGGTTTCTAATTTAATGAAGAAAGTGGTTCTTGTTGGGATCGAAATAAAAACAATAAACAACAAAAACGTTTAGATTGTGTGAGTCTGTTTATACCCTCCTACTTTTCTTGCCTCTCTACAAACTTACGCACGTATGTACGTATAGTTGTTTTATGAGAGGAGCAACAAGTTTACGTTAGTGCTTGCTTCGCTTCTACTCGCTTTCTCTTAGTGATATTTATTTTTATCTTTGTTGCCAACATTTTTTTTATTTCGTCGCCATTATTATTTAGTATCATTATCAATCCACTTAATTTTTTTTCTCTAATCTATGGTAATTTGTTGTTTATTAAAAGTTATCCCACTCTGTTGAATTGCCTAATTCACCCCCACCCCTCTCCCCCTGTTTAAGTGGTCTTCTTGTCCCTACTTCTCTTCAGTTTGTAACAAAGGGCACAAGGAGGAGAAAGGCAGGAGTGTAAATAAAAATAGCTTAAGAAGCTTAGGGCGATGAACTTTTTTGACCTGCACTTCTTTTATTATTATCTTTTAACTTAATTAGTTTCAATGATTTTTATAAGTTTTATTGTTCAACTAAAAAAATTGTGTGCTATAATGGGCGTTTTATTTTTTTTTTAACTTTTTAAAAATCTGATTGCCATCAAGTCAACCAACAACCATCAAGAATATCTTATGCCTTTTTTTTTTACTAGATATTTTAAAAAATGACATTACCGACTAGTGACTACTGATTATGAGGATCATCATCATAACTACTTTGAAGTCTTCTTTTTTAAGATTTTTGTAAACTTTTACATTTCTACTGGCATTTCTTGACAATTCCAGCCAGCAGGTACTCCGCTCCGCCGCCGGTCCTCACACACACCCCACACCCACTCACTCTTCCAAGTCCTTCCATTCTCTCCAGGGCAATCAGTCCCTCCCTCCCTTCCTCCATCATCCAAACTACAGCTCTTTTTTCTTTGGCAATATGGGGAGAGAAACTGGCTTTTTAGTTTTCTTTTTGGAGCATTTTTGCTTCAACATAAATAACATTTTTCAAGTTTAAGGCAATTAATTGTATTCTTTTTTTTTTTGGTATTTTAGTTATAAATTTTTTTGTGCTTTTCGCTTTTACTTTCCGAGAGCCGTTAAACGTAATTTTGCGCTTCTTCTCCATTTTCGTCACTGAAACTCCCAACATATTTTCTTTTTCTTTATGGTCCTTGGTCCTACCGATCGTTGTCTCCTGTTTGTTGTAGAGATAGTGCAAAGTGGCAGTGAGTGCATACAGTGGGGAGTGGAGTGCAATGAATGATTTCTAACTTTTCTATTTGCATCATCATGTGATGTGTACTTTACTTTCTCATCTGGGCACAAGCTAAGCTCCTCTCTTCTTGCACTAAAAACTTAGTAATCATAGCATCTGTTTTGTTAATATTGCTGGCTTTACCCATTTTTTTTACCACACCAACACCACACACCATCCTTATAAAAAGTACCTAAGTGAACGAGGTCTAGGTACCTCCAAAAACAGTAATTACCAGTAATGTTAAAAGACACGGGGGGGGGCTTCTGCTGACTTGTTCTATCTGTCCAGTAGTCGGTACCAGCCAACACCTGTGGTGAGTTAGGTGGAGTGCAGTCACTGGGGTGATTATTTGTCACAAATCGTCCAAGATTTTTCAAGTTTTTAACCATCTTGATTTATTTCCCTCTCCTGATTTGAAAAACAATAAATCTTCTTCCCCAACCCCTCGTTTTTTGTTTTAACTTTTTCCAGGGTGTGGAGGGATACTGGAATGGACTGAACTGGAGCAAACACACAGTGGAGGAGGAGCAATCAGTTTTTTTGTGAACAATTAACCAGTCATCATGCTAATATTTTTATGGTCGATTGAATTTGATTGATTATTCTGTTTATTTGATTTCTTGTAGTTTTTTTTCATCTGATAAATTTTGGGCGGCATAACTTACTTTTGATGAACTCCCCCCTTATTTAAAAAAAAAACATTTGGGGTTAATAATAGTACAAGAAGAGCTTTAATGTTGTCACTCGACCGTTTTTCGTTCGTTTGTGCATTCTCTGTGTGAGTTCTTCTTTTTTTAAATGTTCTCAAAAAGTATCTTAATTGTTTTTACTGTTTCGTTTGCTAAATTTATTTTCAGTCTCAGATTTTAATGTTTAGCAAAATAAAATCTAATTAATTCCTAAAGACTAAAGTAAAACCAACTCCACAAGTCCCATCTTCTTGCCTTACTCGTTAAATCCTAAAATTTGTTTCTTAAGTGTTTTTGGTACTATAATCTAATAGTTTCTGACCCTGACTGACTACTACTCAATCTATTTTCTTCTTCAGTCCGTTCCAGGCTGTTCTGTTTTAATAATTAACCCCAAGATTGCATATATTTATTTCAGTGGCTAAAAACTTCATATCCGCTTTGTTTGTATGTCACTACTGCAAATCCACTCACTGGACTTCTCTTCTACTTTCAGGATTAATGAAACTATCAGATTTGCTACTAAATAATTCTATAATCAATCATTAGGGAGGAAATCTGATATAGGACAGGGAGAGCAACAGCAGGGTATAGATAAAGTAAGGGTTACATCTTGATAGATTCTGTTCTAGACAAACCTCAAAAAAACAAACTTTTCTTATTTTGTTGATTTGCAGCTTGGAAAAGTGGTTGAATATATTCTTAAGTCCAACATTTCATGAATTGAGACACATTCAAACCCCTACCACTAATTCCGTTTGCAACTAAATTTCAAACAGGTTATATAGTTGGATGGAACACCTCATTAGCTACATTTTGAAAAAAAAAAATTTCGAAAATTGGCTCAGTAGAAAAAAAGTTACAACAAAATATGTGGGGTCAGAAACAAGAGAGTAAGGAGATAACTACATACATACATACATAAGTGGATAATGAAAATCAAACTATCATTGCTAATAATTTGCCGGTTCCAAGTTATTATTATAACTACTACTCTTAGAGCTGCTGCTGTGAGATTGTAAATATCTTAATATTTTTAAATGCGGTTTTCGAAATTAAATTGCAAATGTGACATGCTAGCATAACTGATAGAGTGGCGGGGATTGGTAAAAAGATTTTAGGTTCAATCCCGTGTAATGGATTTTTTTTCTAATTAAAAAAACAAACTTTTTTTTTAATAACTTTTTTTTTATAATTAAAAAAAATAACTTTTTTTATCGAAAAATATAGAACAAATTTTACCGTTTTTTTTTTTTGTTTTTTTTTAGGGTTAGGGATTTAGGGTTTGGGTTATATCATCGGCCTTATTAAAAATTTATTAATTTTAATTGGTCTCAAATAATGAATTAAAAAATCTAGTTTTCGTGTTTTTTGTTCATATCTTCCGATTTGATTGTGACATTTTGACACTTTTCTAATCTGTTAAGGATACATTTACATAGTCGGGTAGATGCCCAACCAACGTTATCCTTTGTCTTTTTACAGTCTATCCTTTTGCTCCACGCCTCTTTTAGGTGTTTCTTAGACCTCTCTCTGATGCTAGAAAGTCAGATAGCATACAGGACTGGAGCAAAAGGTTCAGGACCCTCTATTAGCAGTTCTGATTCCTCTTTTGTCAATTTACCCGCTTCTTCATTGCCCTGTATCACTTCATGACCGGGGTCCAGGTAATAGATATGCAGTTTTCTTTTCCTAGATGGTTTAGATTT
>JAUZSX010290072.1:0-14309 GCA_034780655.1 Idiosepius hallami
TAACTAAACTCAATAAAAGACTGAAAATTAACTGACCTTAAATAACCCACAGAGGTTGATAGGTCAAAAAAAAAATAGGTATTTGATAATTTAAACTGGCAGGATAGATTTATCAGAATCCTTGAGTCTAGGTATAAAGTCTTCAAGTATTATATGGTTCATACGAAAGGTAGTTCTGTTGAAATGTAGTGAAACAGAATAAGGACGAGAACAAAGATACATAATGTAAATAAGAATTTTCAATAAACTTAATTTGTATATAGTAGATCTTAGTTTGGCAATTACTGCCGAATGAGATGCGATAAAAAAAGAATTGTGGGATTATTGTCCGCAGTCTCGTTACTTTTTTTCAATTTTTTTTTTTTTTTCTCACAGGTTCCCCTGACCGGATCTAGCATTAATCCCGCGCGTTCTTTGGGATCTGCAGCAGCTGCAAACTCATGGGAAGACCACTGGGTAACTATGAAGTTTTTATCTAGTCTTCAATCTCTCATAATCAGATTTTTATTTTCATTATGTAAACTAGGTTTGGTTTAGGTATTAATTTTATTATTCGGACTTTTGTCCTAATTTTAGTAGGTATTTATTATGTTACTACACTACGTTTCGGCCTAGTGTCCCTCAGGCCTTCTTCAGGTGTTGTTCGATGCCTCATCTCAAAAATAAAAATAAAAAAATAAAAAAAATAACTATAATTAAAAAAAATAGGTTTGGTTTATCTGAATTTGAAATTAAAAATGTCGGAATAACATGGTTAAGACAAAACATCTCATTCTTGGTAATCTTCAAAAGATATTAATCAAATCTATTGGATGCGCAGACTCCTGCTTGGTGCCTCCCCCGCAGACCCTGCAGTTGCGGGGGGTCGCAAGCTCCCCATGGACCGCAAGTCTGCTTGGCTTAACTAGAAAATAATTATCACACTTGAAATATACACCCACGCCTATCAATCAACTCTTTCTCTCCAAATATATATTTGTAGATGTATGTATATATTGATCGAAGGCTCCAGTATGTTGGCGAGAGGTGCAGTTTACATTTTTAGGGGATAGGGGGCCACAAGACGCATTATGCGTCGGGGCCGCAAAGTTGCTAAGTACGACACTGTAGATGCGTTTCGTTTATCTTTATTCAAGTTATGTTGCACATTTGTGAGAATTTGATACAAGCTTTAAAGGAAGCATTGCATTAAATAAATATTATTGCATAAGTGTGGCGATTAGCCAAAATTTTAGTAAAAAATATTTGTTAATTTTTGCAAATAATCCTTTTTTGGAAATGAATATATTTTTCCTGACCAATGATGACCCTGGCTTTAGAAAGTTTCAGCCCAAATCCTAATATGGTTCTCATCCAGCAGCCGATAATAAAAAGAACTTCCGTGGAAATTAATGAGCCAACTCTCAATAAAAAGGCTAGAACTTTCCCTTCTCAACCAGTGGCATTTCGAATTTTCTTTGGTCCATACACTCATTATTTTATTTTTCTTTCGTTAAATACAGTTAATTTTAAACTTTAAATATTAACTTCAACTTATTAATGTAATAGTTTCAGTTATTGTATCTCACCCGATACAATAAAAAAAATCCCATAAGTCTACAAATCGGAAGCTAAACTTTTGGTTAGCTTTCTGATTTCTCATTTACTATTTAACCTGAGTTTAAAAATGCAATTAAATTTTGTTTGGTAAAAGTCAAGTCAAATTACTTTAATAGTATAGAATTCTTTTCTACGTCCTACCTTCTACAGGCTATTTATTTTCCTGTGGCAATACTGCCACAGGTCTAGATTGTGGAAAATGGTCTAAATCAAAACACTTTTTACGCAAGAACTGATTTGAATAAATAATCTCTACTCCCAATGGAGGCGTGTATTTGCGCATGTGTACTCCTTGCACGGTCCGTGCGCAGAAGCATTATTCTTAAACGAACTGATCCTTGCAAGGAGTACGCATGCGCAAATCTTTTCATTGCTTCTAAATTTCTTTAATTTTCTTCGATCATATATGATACACTTTCTGCGCCCATGCACGTTTAAGCTCATGGCGAGAATTTGAGTTTAAAAAAAAAATTAGAATGTCGTGATTAAATAAATTTTTCTGCTTATTCGTATCTGTCCCTAGCAGGGAACGTTCGCTTTTAAAAATACGCGTGTGTAGGGTCCCCATTTCCCTTGAGTACCAAATAATCTATTCGATAAATAAGTGACCGATTAGTAACTTTTATGAACATTAAATAATGGATCTTTCTATTGAAGAATAGACCATTAGGTTTATGTGATATTGTTTTCTTGGTTTTTAGTTGTAAGTTAGGAAAGAAGCAAATCATTAACCAATGACAATGATGAGAGAGGGGGGGGAATCCAGTCGGAAGAAAAAGGGGTCCAGTTAGACTCCCAGGGGAGATAATCTCGATCAGGCAACCAGAAGTCCCTAAACACACCCATTCTCTCTCCCTTACTTTCTCTCTAACTCTTTCTCTCTTCCTTGCCCTCTTTCTCTTTATTGCTTTTTCTGTACTTTTCTTCCCCCGCCTCTTTTAACTTCCTACCTCTCTTTCACTGTTTCTATTTCACCCCTTCTCTTTATCTGTCTCTCCCCCTCTCTTTAAAGACCAATATTGTTTATACAAGTATTATTCGGACTGTTGTCCTCATCCTTATCCTTGTTATATTCACAACGTTTTATTGTTAGTCGAATAATCACTTAGGAAAATTGATTATCTTTTTTTCCCCGCTAATTCTCTTTTTTAGGTTTATTGGGTTGGGCCGATTGTTGGCGCTTGTGCAGCGGCTCTTCTTTACAAGTATTTGCTCAACCCTTACAGGAATATGCCCTCAATGGACGAAACATTGCAGATGGGTAAGTTCAACATTTTCCCTTTTCACACAAAAAGGGCCAGATTCGTAGTGTGCTGGGATGGCATTCGTATCTTCGATTTCTCAAATAATACTCGGGAAAGTTCACTTGGAGGTATTGAAGTAGTCAATCGTAAAACGTGAATTCTAATCAGTTGTTCCATTTACACCAATTCTTTAAGAATGGGATAAATATTCTCATTCCCCTAGTTATAGGTTAAATTGTACATAGATTTTTTTAATGGGTTGCTTTGTTCTTGATGGATACCATCATAACTATTGATCATATAAACCATATTCTATTTTCACGTGACAGTCGACGTTGCTCAGTGGATTGACAATCGAACTTCGGAACCGTACTACGCGGGTTCGAATCCAAATTGTTCTGTCTACGTTAACATGTCGACTAATACCCTGGGAAGAGTATGAACCACTCTTCCCTCCAGCTATGGGTTAAATAGTGCAAGGTCTCAACGGTAGATGTGGCGGATGATGTCCAGTGACACAACGGCACTGAAGGTTGCAACAGAAGATGGCCTCCAGTCGTCATGGTTCTCTCCATGCCATTGGAACCAGGTCCTCCCTTTGCCAAGGGGCCGTGTGGTGACTGCAGGTGCATCAGTCTCCCCACGTTAAAACATCACACACAGGCGTCCTCCCGAAAGGGTCCACGGGGACCAAGACGGAGGACAGTCATACTCGATCACTGGCGACCGCCAATGATTTTCAAGAAAAAGTCACCTGTGAATTCCCCTGAACTCTTAGGGTCCACGTAGACCCCGGTTGAGAACTCCTGATTTTAGAAAGGAAAAAAGTTCACTGAAAAGTTTGACTTAGTTGTTTTTTATTCTTATTGTTGTTTCTTTCATTATTATTATTACCTTCGGCATTTTTGCTTTCCGTCATGTTGTCGTCTGATTTCTTGAAATATAATTGACAATGAGATTACTGCAAAGACTATAGACACTTTATTTTTTTTTTTAATTTATTTATTTTATTTTATTTTTGTTATTTCATTTATTTATCTTCATTTCTATCTTTGCTTATTTATTTCTCCCTTTAAACATCGACAAATATAATGAATTCTTTCAGGGTTTCGAAATATAACAAACATGAATTGTCTATTCATAAATACAAAGCAAATATCTTGTTTCATAAATGAGATTTTTATGCTTCCTCACGTCCACATTACGTGCGCGCGGGAATGTTTGTTTGCCTGTTTGTTTCTATGCGAGCTTATGTGTACCTACTTAAGTCCGTGTGTCCAGTCCGTTTTTGCTTTACGGTATATCAACCTTTTTAGGTGATATAATGCCGAGAACAATTTTTTTTATAAACGTACTCTACGTCCACTTTCAGTTCAAAAATACAATGTGTTCCCATCTAATCCATAGCCGGGGGAATGTAGGGATTCTTACTTTTCCACCAGGATAACAATCTCTTATGGATGGATAGATCCTGAATAAAACTGATTTTTAAATTACAAAAGAAAAATAACCTTAAACTAAACTAATTCTATTTTTACCTCCTCAATATGCCACCCGTTGGCACATACCATCCCTCCTCTTGCTACTCCGCTATTGAATATTTAGATTGTTTTATTTATTTTTAGCTTGTTCCCATATTGCTAGCGACTCGTTCTCTGAGAGACGTCTGTAAATGCCACTCCTTTGGTACTTGCCGATAGGCACGGAACATTCATCCCCCCCCTAATCTTAGCTGCAGTGCTGCACTAGCACCACTAGGGTCAATCCTTTATTTTCAATACTAGTGTACCCGTGCGTGAAAAATTCACATAAATAAAATAAAATCGAAGCAAATCCCTGCTCACTTCTCGCTTCCACCCGCTCCCCTCGCCATCCTTGCTCCCCTGGCTGGCATAGCTAACAACCACCACCATCGTCGGGCGGACCTAGGTTAAATTAATTACATAAATTTATTACTTTTAACTACCTTTTATTCTTTTATAAATAAACAAAAATACACAAAAGATTGAAAAATTTAAGGGACATAACTCTTAATTGAATGATTCTAAGGGGAATAACTGTTAAGACTTTAACAGTTACTTACATAAAAAATATATATACGTATACACCTGGCTTTTTATATAAAGGGAATGATTTTATTTTTTTGTTTCGTTTTCCAGTTACATCTGAAAAAGGCCTGACTGTGGTCGAAAGCGCTGATGGTAAAAAGCCTGAAGCTGCAGCCCGTGCGGCCGACAACACTGAATCTGCCTCACTCTAAACGCCATCCGATGGCAACAACAAACACCCCCTTTTTTTTTCTATGTAACATCCACCCAAAACTACCCCCTTAACTATCCAGTCTACATACAACGAAGAACAAAAACAGAAGTGCCTCTTCATGCAACATTACACTTCCCAAACTATTATCCTTTTCTTGGTTATATTTACAGCGGATAATTGACTCTCCGGCCTTCTTCAATACTCCTTTTTTAACTCTTTGAATATCTATAGCTTTGTTTACACTATCTACACCTTTCAATTATTTGTTTTCATATTGATGTTTATCGTTAAAGCCTTTCACCCGCTTCATTCTTCAGCCTTCTTCCGGTGCCATTTAAATGACTGTTAGCGTTTAGAGAATTTTGAACCGGAATCTTTTCAATGTATGGGTATTTTGAGCGGATGTGTTATACATTTATGCTAAATTTAATTTCTGTAAAATTTTTAAATTTATTGTAAAAAAATTAAAATAAATTGAAATAAGATTATTAAATTTTAATTTAAAAAAAAAATATAAAAATAAACTAAAACGTTTTAAGTTTACATTAATTTAAAAACTAAATAAAATTTGAAACCCTATATTAATACATTTATTTGAATGTTTGTATTTTCTTTGGGTGTTTTTGTTGTGGAGACAGGCTTTAATTATAATTGTGGATAATTAATTAGCCTGAATATATAAACGACAATGTTTTTGTTTTTTTTAAAAAGGTGGCATTGGTTTTCACTAAGTATTCAAAAAATACCTCACACTTTTCTAAAGAAAAAACAACATATTGACTGAACCCACAATAAATGACAATAACAAAATAACGTAGATTTATTGTTGGTCGATTTTGGAACTATAAAAAAAGAATAATCCCAGGAAAGTTGCAAAATAACATCTAAAATTACCCCACTAGGCAGGAAAAGATGGAATGATAGAATCACTCCATCTCATTTTGCCTCCATCTATCACTGATAGATGTATTTAAAGTGTGATGTTTTTAATTAATCGTAACAATTATTTTGGTAATTTTTTTTGCATTACAATAGACCTGTGAATCCAAGGAGCCTTGTGGTCCTTAGGAAGCTTGCGACCCCTGCCCCTACAGTTGCGGGGACTCTAAGCACGGCCCTCTGGATACAGTGGCATTCGTAGATTATATGTTCCGCTGTTTCCTCACCTACGCCGACAGACGATATGATTCGCCTGATCTTCGCTGCTGCGTCTGCGTAACAAAGGAGCCTTGTGACTTCACATAGCATGGTGCCCGTGCCGGTCCCTCGGGAACTTTAACTTTTCGCAATTGCAGGGTATGTTAGGGGAGGGACTTACCACGACTATACCAAAAATTATTTATATCATTACCCACACATTCTACACGATCGACTGTATATCCTCTGGATGACAAGTGGTGGAACTGACAATAATCTACTCTTGTGTATTGAACAAACGTTGGCTTAGGAGTAGGGCTGAGGGAAGAATATTCTTTTTATGTAAGCATACTCTTTCAATACAGAATATTTTTATTTTAACAAAAATCATAATTCTTTTTATGAAAAGCTTTTTGTTAAAAGCATTTTATTCTAAAAAAGAATATCCTTTTAACAAAAAGCATATTCTTAAAAGTTTTTTAATTTTTTAAATGTTTTTGTTAAACATATTCTTTAAAAAAAACTGCTTTTCACAGAATGCATATTCTATTTTAAAAAGAATATTCCCGAAAAATGCATATTCTATTTTAAAAAGAATATTCCCGAAAAATGCATATTCTATTTTAAAAAGAATATTCCCGAAAAAAGCATATTCTTAAGCATATACTCGAAGAATATTTCCAGCATATAAAGAGAATATAAAGCATATTTTAAAAAGAAATATTGTCACAGCCCTACTTCGGGGCTTATCACTTACAACTAAATGCACATACTAAGCAAGGCCGAAGAATATAGCGACTGGAACGTGAAAATTACTAAGAGTTCTCAGAAACTGAAATGAAGTGCCTTATGATAAAACGAAGACAAAAATGATCTATTAATCCCACCGAAAAAGATGTAGTTAGTCCATGCATACCCACGCACACACACAAAAACGCATGTGGAATTATTTTTGTAATTTAAAAAAGAGGGCAAGTACGGGCTTATCTTTAACGATCTATACTAGTCAATTTACACAAGGTACGTACAAAGACAATGGTTCAAGGGAAGTAACAGCTTTTTTTCTTATTTACCGTCGATTTTGATTTATATTTTCCGCCTACTTTTATCACTATCTGGTAAAATTAATGAACGATAAGCAGGCTTTTTTTTTTCTGTTTAAAAATGTGCCAAAAATAACTTTTAAATATTCTAGATTTGCGCTGTAACTTCGTAAAATAGTTTTGTCGTAAACGAAACCTGTAGTGACCGGACCGACCATATTGATTAGATAATTACTTGATTTTTGGCAGATTTTTTTTTTTTTTTAATTTTATGGTCACGAACAGTACACTTTACACTAAACTATTTTACGAAGTTACAACGCAAAAGTAGATCAACCTATTTCTTTCTTTTAAAACAATTTTTACCATTTTCTTCGGCCTGTTATTTTTATTTTTTTTAAATAATTTAAAATCATTAATATTTACGATGAAAAATTTATCCCTTTTTAATTGAAATTTTAAAAGCAAATAGTTTGCTTTTTTTTTTTTTTTTTTTTTTTTTTTGCTTACTGTTTTTAGTTTTGCGTTGAATTAAACAAGTTGGGTCTTTTGCAGATTGGTGGAATGACGTCACTGGTCGGAACATTTTTTTAGGTCGGGGATATACACCGTTTGTAAGACGGCAATTTGATTTTCAATTTATTTTACAATAATAACGTCAATTTCATTAGCCAATCAAATTGCCGTCTTACAACCGGTGTATATCCCCGACCTAAAATAATGTTTCGACCAATGACGTCATTCCACCAATCTGCAAAAGGGCCAACAAATTTTTATTTTGCTAGTAACTCTTACTTTGTTTTAACTTGACAATTTTTTTTATTCTTACAACCTTACTGGCTTGATTAATTTGATTTAAAGATCAAATAGTTCAATTTATTATTTAAATATTCAGATATCTTAACGGAAATCTTAGTTCTGTCTTAACCAGTCTAGCATAAGAAAAAATAGTTCATATTTCTTAATATCCCAAAAACTAATCTCATTAACCCTTATATTTTTCAACGATTATTCATTGACAATATTCTTTAATAAAGCATTGTCACTGACATATCGCGACTTAGAAGTCTCCCTGGTTGAATGAGATTGAGTAGAATTGTAAAGAAGAATCGGTAATTAAATGGTTGGCTTAATAAAATAATAAACCTTTAAAATATGGAGGTATTTCCATGTTTTGAATTACCTATTTTTCTTATTTCATCTCCGTCTTATTCCACTGGAGACTTATGTATTTAATAATGGAGTCTTATAAACTTTCTGATTTAGATAGGAAAATATGGACATTCTAAATTTGATCGTAATCATTTTGATTGACTTTTTTTTTTTTACATGGAAAGTCTTTTTAATGTGAACATTTTGTTGTTGAATGTCTTGTTTTTGATTTTTCTATAATGAATGATTTTTTTAATTTTCAAAACTATTTATCCCTGACATAACCCCGCGCTTTAAAGTTTAAAAAAAAATCTGGATATCCTATTCCTTACAGTGAAAAACAATTAACAGTCGCAAAATTGGAGATAAAGCCTCATCTAAATGATTGAAGAAAAAAAATCTGAAGATTTTATTAGTCAACCGATTTATTATTTATATATAATTTTTTTTTTTTAATCCGGAGCGTATAAAGCGACTTCTAAAACGTTCATTTAAATCGTATAGTTCTTTTTTTCTTCTTCTTGTTCTTATCTTATTTTAATATACAAAACCTGTGAAAAATAAAGTGAAGAGTTGCTTCCCTGTTGGATGACTTTGGTACATACCTAAACTATACGATGGTCCATAAGCAATTGTGAGCTTTTTATCAAATAAATACAAAAACAAAATAAAAATCTTGTTTTCTTTTTTTTTTTTTTTTATGAAACTACAATCAAGGATTTAATCTTTACTTTTTTTCTCATTACATGACTCTTATACTTATAAACAGTCTAACAGTCATCATCAAAAGAAACCAGATTTTTTTTTTTTTTTTTAACCTAAAAACTTTTCCAAAATTCTTTTTAAAGATTAAATACAATTTTTTTTGTAGCCCCCTCCCCCTGGCATGTACTGCTTGAGCGCCGTCCTACGCCAATATTTTATATTGTTTTATTTTAATGTCTTCTCAATTCTGTTATGCTATTTGGTAAAATATTAGTGCTTGGTGTGCAATATACTTTTTAACCTTATTTCAAAGCTGTTTTCTTATCCAGCTTCATTGGAGAGGATCAAAATATGAGCAACTCATTACATATTAGCACATTAAATATTGATGAAAAATTATATTACAAATTTAATAGGGATAAACTTAGAAAAGTTTTTTTTTTTTTTTTTTTTTTTTAAAAACAAATTTACTTTTTGGTCATTTAATTCATTTTAATTTTTTTTTTTTTTTTTTTTTTTTTTACACACAAATTTCCTTTTTGGTCAGTTAATGCATTTTAATTTTTTTTTTTAATTGTACAAAAATTAAGGGCATATCAACCTTCAGTCATTTAATTCAAAATTGAAGTCATGAAATGTAGGTTATCATTGTGCTATGCAAATTTTGCTGGTCAAAATGCTTAAATGCTTTTATATTCACTGATTTGTAATTCCCAGTTTTAATTTTTTGGCGGTTATTTTTCCAGCTCAAAACCAGTTAAAAAGCATTCCCACATATTTCAAGTCTTCAGACTCTAAGGCATTTTGGTAGACCGCAACACTAACAGTCCAATCCTTCGACTTTGGAACCTTTTACGAGCTAAATTTTGGTTTTAATAACTGTTAAACATGGATCTGGATACACTGTGTATTAAATTTCACGTTTCTAGACCAAAAACCACCAGAATAGTTTGGTAGACTTATAAACACACCTTCTCACTTAAGATAGTCTTTAATAAAGGATAGGTTAATTAGTTTTTTTTATAACTTATCTCCCCTGCATTTTTTTTTTTTTTTAAAGAACGCTTAAATTAATTTAATTAAGAAAAAATTATCTAAATTTATAATTGAGACTTTTTGGGCAAAATTTGACTTAGTAATCTAAATTTAATCAGGGTCCTAAAAGGAATTTGATTTTCATATCTAATTACGAATTAAATCCATTTTCTAAGGCGCTAATACTTATCATTCAAACTCTATTTGCTTAACAATTGAAGTTGAAATTTAAAAAAAAAACTTTTTTAATCTTAGTTCAACTCTTGCTAAGAAAATAAAAGTTGAGTTCATTTAAAAACAGATTTCATTAATTTAAAAACAGATTTCATTAATTCCAAGAAATTATTTTTAAAAAATATGAAAATTAGAGACAATATCTGTATTAATGGTCTTTCTCCAATGAGCCATAGGTGAAGATATAACATTAGTTGTTCATTCATTTAATCAATTTAGTAAGGTGTTGCTCTTGTACCAACTTTTGCCAAGGAGGATTGTTTTAATGTAGTTAAAAAGATAATGAAATGCAGCAGTGCAATGAGTGAAGATTCTGACTCCACAAATGACAAGATGAGCCTTCAGGATTAGAGAGCAATCAATTATTTTTCTTATTCCTTTTCTAAATGTTTCTTCATAACAATTCTTTCAACATAACTGAGAATCCCCTTATTGCCATATTCTTTTGTGTAGTCAGTTTGTCTAAGCATTGAGGTTAGTATATCAATCAATATGTATGACAAAACTATATATGACAATGGAAATTAACGTTTTCGTTTATAAGACTTTACACAAATTATTTTATTTACTGAAAACTCCTAATTTAATAAACATATCAAATTCTTGTTAATACTTAAATGTATTAAAAACTTAAACGATAAAAATGGACTTTTTGCGTAAATGACACCCCTAGTATGATCTCCCTTTTTCTGAATCAGTGCACACACTTAGCCTGGAGATCTTTTCAGGTTTGAAATCAGCACAAAAAATACTTCTAGAAACAATTGAAATTTTCTCATATAAATAACATGTCTACCAACTCAAAAACTAAGCCCTTTTTTTAGACTCTGACCCACAGTTTATCTCTTTATTTAGATTGGTTTTTATTTTTGACAATACAAGAATCTTAGAATTTAGAGGATCACTTGAAAATAAATCCAAAATCTGTTTTATGACATATCAACCTTTTTAAGATCATTTTAATACCAAGACCAATCATTTTTGATAGACATTATTTTGTACACACTTAGTTTAACACAATTTACATTATCTAATCTGTAGCTAGAGGGAATGTGGGGATTCATACCTTTACCAAGGGTGATTCATCCGTATGAGAATGTCAACAAAACGCCTGAGATTTGAACACATTATTCCGTAGGCTATCCGCTACCCCATATGGACCTCCCCACCAAAACCTTGTCCAGGTTGTCTCTTCTCATTTTGTTTTTCAAAATCATATCGTATCGTACTGTGTAACAATTGGTTTCCTTGAAAGGAGTAGCAGGGGCACAGTGTGCAGGTTTGTTACTTGCCCTAGTAAAGTACCTGGTAATCTTGAATGGTCATGCATCTAACTACTGACCATGCTTGACATTGCCTAATTTCGATGTCTCCAATGCGACGTGACCGTACATAATTATTTTTCAAAATAAAAACTACAAAGAAATATTTAATAAAAATCATTTAATAGCCAAAACAGAAAAAAAAGAAAATGAAAAATCCTAATAAAATTATAGAGGAAAAAAAAAAAAGGAATGATATGGAAAGTAGTTTAAACTATCATAGGAAAAATCTAATGAGGCATGTGCATTTATGTGTGTGTATAGGTGTTTATGTATAGGTGTTTAATGAAAGGTGAAGATAGGAATGGAAAATGAAATGGAGATATGGAAATAATTAAGAAACAAAACAAAGATGATTTTTGGATCTGTCATTGTTGTTGCTGCTTGAAGAAATTCATGTCAAGCTTTTAGTATTGAGGTAGGACTAACTCAGATGTCTCCAACCATTTTATTGTTGCTAGGAAACAGCTTTTTTTGCCAGATGATCTTTTCTGTGAATGAATAAAGCTGCTACATTTATGGATTTTAAATAATCTTTCTAAAAACAATTAGTGCTGCTGCTATATCATATTTACTTGGTCAAGCACCAAACCAAGTTAGGCACAAGGCCATTTTTATGTGCTGAATATACCTGGAATTTTTAGGTGCTCCTACCCAGGCTTTTTACATTCAGTGTTATCCTTCACTTTGATGAGTTGCTCTCCCGAGTTAACGAGCCCAATCTGCTCGAGGCAGCTAAAGTGAATCTAATGGTTTTGAGTGGGATTTGAACTCCTGTAATATGATTCCAGAACCAGAGTTTTTACCAATGCTCCACCGTCGCTGCTGCTATATGTATGGATTTTAAGAGCATTTTCATAAAAAGGAGCAAAAGAATTCTAAAATATTATATAAATAAAGAAAAAAAAATGAAATTGTATTTATTTAGGAATTCTTTGAGATACGGCTTACTAATTTATTTGCTGACTGTTGTCCTCATCTTTTCTAGGTGTTTTATCACATTTCCTATCCACAGACACATATAACCACCCGATGAAGACCAGAGGATATGATAATAGAAAAATGCTGAAACAATAACTAGAAAAAGAGGACAACAGTCCGCAAATAAATACATTAAAAAAATGTACTTTGACTTTTAAATAAAAAATTGATTATAAATCATTATCAGTAAAAGTATTTATAATTTGTAAAATATACCAAGTCATGACATATGATATGTGGAAACTTTGTTTTGTTTTGTTTTTTTCTTTAATGTCCCAGGTTCTCATACAAAACAGTATTGAAACCAAAAAACGAGAAATCTTTGAATCGCTTTTGGAATGAAATTCAGATTTCATACGAATCCCATGAGACAAAATAAATTTTGGGGAGGGCTTTAAATTGTTTTTTAATTTTGACTCCTAATATGGGATTCAGCGCTTTCTTTAGTTTGGAATTTTTTTGTTCCTTTAACTTTTTTTAAGGTCACAAACAAATAATGCGATCAAATACGCATTATTCCTTAAAGGTTTAATGGATCTGGATTTCAAACATATCGCTTTTTAAACTTGGCTCCTGAACAGATTAATTTTGATAACCGAGGTAACACTGTAATTGTAGACATAAAAGTGAAATCAATTGCTAAAAACTAAACTTAAATCAGATATATAAAATCTAATTCTATTGATGGAAAAACTCAGTAATTGAATATTGAAAAAAGGTTTTCTAAATTGAAGTCTAATATGTTTTGAAACAAGTGAATTCCTTTTTTGTGGCCTTAGAGCAAACAATCCACAGCAAGAACAATTGTGGCCTGATGGTTGGGAACCCCTATGCTAGTTGATTAACAACAGACAATTAAAGTCCCTTATTATCTTCTTTAGTATTTTTTAATCAATAAATAGTTTCTTAATCATCACCATCATCTTCTAGTTCTTTCGATATTTCCAAGTAGTCACTAGCTTTGATTTTCCTGGGAATAATATCTGAAAAAAAAAAAAAAAATTGATTATTAAACTGAAATAAATATTTTTCTCAAGGTTTTTTGTTTCGTAAATTCACAATCTATAGAACTACAAAAGTCAAATTGGCCTGTGATGTTCACACCCTACATCAGTGGTTTTCAAACTTTTTTTTTTGCCAGCACCCTCCTTCACTGCTGGACGAAAATGCCAGCGCCCCCCTCTTCCTACGAACAACATAACGACTACATCTTAGAGACTATATGGTAGAAGTATATAGGCACAAACGTCTATTTGCAGTGATTGAGGAACGCTTAATTAAATCATCCTGTTGTTCCACACTTTCTACCAACACCAATTAGACATTTTACTGTGATTGCTCTAATAGTCCTTCACAATTTTAATGCCTCCTCATCCGACTATTTACTTGTCAGCGCCCCCTTGAAAGTTCATATGTACCGTAGTGGATAGACCCCAAATCTTTTACGTTGTTTAGTCATAGGCAAACATTAAATAAAAGAAAACCAATGCAAGAATTTAAGAACAAAATATTCATAGTTATTAACTTTATTATTCGGACTTTTGTCCTCATCTTAGTAGGTATTTTTTTTTTATGTTATTACACTACGTTTCGGC
>JAUZSX010290093.1:0-29071 GCA_034780655.1 Idiosepius hallami
GCACTTTTTTAGATTATTATATTGCAAAATTGAATAGTAAGTGGATTCATTATATATTTTTTGTAGAGGGAGCATTTGTTAAAATCAAAAAAAAAAAAAATTGTAACAAATGTTTTATTGTAATTATTTTGTTTGCTCCTACTTTTTAGGTAACAATCAGATTAACTCGGTGTTGCCCAGGTGCTGGAATTCTAAATTTTGATCCCCTAGGAGTTTTATTTATTTATCACCTCAACGCCAATTCAATAGTATCCGTAGGTCAAAATAACCTCTAACCAAAAATTCAAATGTTTAGACCCAAAATTTTAACCTCCAACCAGCTAAATTTCCGTCCGAAAAACAAAAATAAAAAAAGGTATTATTAAGACCGAATATCCTTAAAGTCTAATTTCACAAGGCTGTCCACAGCTTTTTTCTTTAAAGATCAACAATACCTTTGTTTGATGACTTGTTGCATCCAGTGGTGCAAGAATAGCCCCACCCCCCAACTCAGAGGTATCGTAAGATTCCTCCACCCCCTCTCCAATGGTGGTTGATAATCTGCTAACCTTCAAAATACCAAAAATTCTTCTAAATATTAATTCACATGGAACTACAATACATAATCTAACTTTAGACAGATACTGTCAAATGCAACCAAATGTTTTTTTTTTAAACAATAGTAACCAGATAATGTTAAAATAAACAAACAGGCTTTATTTTTTCCCCTCGCAAAATGCCACCCCCTGGTATGTGCCACCTGGGTAGACCGCCTCTGTCACGTCACTGGTTACATCTTTGCCTTTCTTGTACAGTAGTTTAGCTAGAATCAAAAAGACAGATCGTGACATTTGCTACACAGACACAAAATACTAAAAACATTTGGACCTATAGTTTAGGTCGTTCTGTCTTCTCAGTTATTTCTGTATCAGAAACGTGTCTTTATCTTTGGACCCTAAAAGTTCGATATATCGGTCCTGGTGATCTAAAGCAAATATAAACACCGACATTTGGCCCTAATATTGTGTTCTAATAGAATGGTAAAACCAATTAGTCACTCAGATGCGTTCTTTAAGCGAATATTAGGAAATATTCGTGCGTCTTTTTTGCCTTAGGCCACCTGGGCCGATATATCGGCTGTTCAGGCTCAAAAGGATTACAAGAACATTTGCATTTTTACACCCTTTTTGTTCTTCCACTTTAGTTCACTGAATGAAAAATTTAAGAGTGTTAAAGAACTTTAGTTCCACAGCCTACAACAAATGATATACTCACGACCCCCTCCAATTTTTATATTTTCGATTTCCTCCTGCGTCATTCTATTTAGCCTAATGTGCCTTCCATAGAAAATTTCTTTAACTCCCCGGAGTGAGACTATCAAATTAGCGTAGCCATAACTTAATAACGTTGATGATTCAATCCCTTTGTAACGGCATGTTTGTCCTATCAAGTCAACCCTTAGATCTTTGCAGTTTTAGTTTCCTTCGAATTTGATTTGCTTTCATAAAAACAACCAAACAATGGGTTATATTCCAATCGGGCTAAGCCCCAATCCAACCCTTTTCTCTTGTTATTCTCGAACCCACTTTGAAATTTCGAAAGGAGAATATTTTCCTTGTTATTTTTTAGTCTTAACAAGTGAAATATGAATTCAATTGAAAAAAAATTCTTTTTTCCCATTATTGTTTGTAAATAATCCAATTTTTATCTTTATTTTTAGTTTTTTTTTTATAATAATAGAAATTGAACATGGACTTCTTTTGGGATACTAGAAAAAAAATTAAATGTTAAGTTTTAATTAGGAAGGCATTTTGAATATTTCTATTTTTATATAGAGCAAAACCTCTAATAGACTTTTTAATCCGAATTTCTTTGACAAGGATAAATTAAAAAAAAAATCAATCACAATTACTAATTAAGATGCATGATAATCCTGACGATAGTCAATGGAAATCCGAAAACGTTCGGTAAACTAAGGGATTTTTTTACGAACTCCGGACCCCATTACAAAGGATCTTGTAAGAAAACAGGAAAAACCAACAAAAGATCACAAAAAGAAGAATCAAGATCATCTTGAATAAAAAATGCATGAATTATTAAAACTGTACGTAAAAAATATCTGTCAATAGATACATAAACTTACAGTTAAAAAAGTGATCCTTCTACTAAAAGAACTGAAACTTTCTTGACTGGATCATATTTTAAACACTACACTACCCTTTGGGTCATGAAACTCCGTTATATCAGCATTTGTGAATACGCAGCAGCAAAAAAAAAAAAAAAAAAAAAAGACATCCGATATTTTGGCCTTCTGTGGTTTTCTAATAGAATAGCCTTGATTGACTAATTAGAAATTTTGCTAAATACACGTATTTTTCGCTAGTTAATGCCTTTAACATCAGGGTGGAAGGGTTTAAAACTATAAGAATAGTTTCAGGAAAATCTTAGAAAAATAAAACCTAATATAGGATAAAAGTGAGGAATTTAAATCAGGCGACAGTGGGTATGTGGAAATATTTTGCCCTAGTTTTCTGCAAAGTATGTTAGTTGTTGAGCATAACGAACTAAAATAAGGGTCTACTCGATTTAGGGATATTTTATATCACATTGCATTAGCTAATCTGCCTTTGGATCCTAAAGTGACCAAAGGCTCTTGCCGAAAATTTTATGTTTAGGGAGGTATTGGCAAAATTTGCCTAATAATTTGAATACTAAGTGTAGGGTACAAAATGAAAAATCTACAGTGATATAGACATTTTTTAATCCTTTGGATCCCGAATTATCAAAATTACCAAATAGTCACTCAGAGTCGTTATATGAGAGGAAGATGTAAAAGCCAACATATTGGTGTGTGATCTTTGATCTTATGTTGTCAGGGCCGATATATCAGCCTCTTAGGCCCAAAGGAATAATTCTCTTTCCAGTGAATATTAAAAACAATATTTTAAAAATTATTTTGTCTTTCATACTAGCAAATATATTGTAAATGTTTATTAAACAAGAAAAAAAGTGTGGTATTTGAGAAAATAATGGAAATGAAAAACAAATCCCCATTTTCTTTATGGCATACGAGTAAACATCTTCCCAATGAATCTATCAACCTGGCGCCTATAATAGAAAGAAACCTTTTATTAAAAAACCACAACATGAAGGAACTGGTTAAAAATTGATAGCATATTGTCCTTCTTTGAAGCATTCGTTTAATAGAAAAAAAAAGGTTTATACAGAGAAATATGAATCACATCCAAGATCCAGTAAGACATAAATAATAAAACCGCAAATAAGCTGCGTGTCCAAAAGGTTTATATCACTCTAGATTTTTTATTCAGTGGTCTATACTGTGGGGAATCAAAAACAGGCAAACAAATACCAATACTCGACTAAACATCATACTATAGGCTGTGTGTCCAAAGGTCTATATCATTCTAGATTTTTCATTCTGACATACACTGAAAAATAATTAAATGAAAGCAAATCTTTGTAGAAACGGCATACTATTAAGCTTTCAGCCCAAAATTCTATATCCTTTGGATCTGTGTTCTACACTTAGGATTGAAGAAAGAATGAGCCATTTTATGCCAATAGTGCCCTCAAGGTCTATCATTTTCCAGATATTGTATATTTCTAAGAATTCAGTTATAACGATATGATAATTACTTGGTAGAACGCAAACCCAACTTAGGCACAAGGCCGTTTTACGTGTTTTGAATATCTGAAATTTTGTATTTAGTGTTGTCCTTCACTTAGATCAGATGCTTTCCCGAGTTAACGAGCTCCAGGCAGCTAAAGGTAAAGTCAATGGTTTTGAGCTCACATACTACGATTCCAGAGCGTAAGCACTTACCAATGCTCCACTGTCACACCCCAAATGATATAATCTTTAAGCCTTTTGACTATGGGGCAATGTATATGTCCTGACGACCTAAGACAGATGACACTGGTATTTCGGCCTTCATATGGTTCTCATATATAGAATGGTTCCGATTGACTAGTAGGTAATTCTAATAATTGAGAGTGTAAAGGTTTAATAAATAATTTCAGTGAATCTAGTAGCATCATGTTATATGATAAGCCCAGAGTGAAAAACTGTCAAGTTTTAAAATCTCTTATCGACAAACTGGTATACAATTAAGCTAGCCTGGCCTTAGTCCTCTTTTGTTATGTTTTACATTATATCAATCTTTTTATACCATTTAATGCCGGCAACAACCATTTTCGATAAGGTTTTATTTACCTACAAGTAGTTTTTGCATAACACGATATACACTATTTGATCCATAGATTGAGGGATTTATACCTTTGTCAAGAGTATGATCAAAATGTAAACGTTAACAACGGAACAACTGAGCAATGCGTAAGCATTAACATCTAAAATATCCACAGCGACTGGCACTTACTCGCATTAACTATGATAGTAAAGACATCTACTCCATACTTGTCGAAGTCGGCGGGACACACATAGAAGCAGTATTGCCAGGGGGGGGTGGCTGCCTGGGACGTATCTAAGGTAATTAAGGAATCTTATTATATAGGAAAGCAGTTAATGCATTTTATACTAATTTCTAATACTTTTTTCTTAGATAGTCAACAAAGCCTATAGTATAGAAAGACAGTACCATGTATATGCAAATGTTTTAGTTTTTTTTTCATAATATATCAATAATCATTTTGAAGGGCTCTGCTTATAAGCAGTCCATATATATATATATTTTTGTTTTGTTTAAAATCTATAGGGGTTCTATTTTCAAAAGAGCTACATGATGTAGAGTCTCATACAAACATGACCAGCTGATTCTCTATGTGTGATGTATTGTGTAAAATAGATATACAATCCCCCAGTTATTGGTCCTGGATCTTTTTGGATATTAAATTTCTAAAGATTCCACGACTACTATAAAGTGACCTTAGGAATTTAAAGAGCGATCCTGCCAGTCTTGGCACTAGAGACTTTAAATAGTGATCTATCCCAAACTGAAACAACACAAGATCAATTTTTTTGAACCAGAAAAATAGATGTCAAGGGCTAAAAAAAAAATAAATGAAATAAAAAATAATAAAATAAAAAAATTAGTTTTATTGAGAAAGAAAATCTTAGAATTACAAAAAGTACATATCAAAATTAGCACAAAATGAGAAACAAAGCAAACCTTGAGGAAGGCAGAGTAATAATTCGTGTAATTTATTATGTAGTTACAAAAAAATGTACTGAATTAAGTTAAACTGGACATTTTGTTATAAAATTAAACAAATGAGAATTTGCTATCCTTTTCATACGAAGAAAAAAAAAAAGGATTCGAATCTAAATTCTAATTGTACTTAAATGAAATCAATAATCCGTGTCGTATAAATTTCGAACGAAATAACAATAGACGCAATTAAGGAGATTGTTATGATTCACATATTTTCAGGAAATCTTGATACACGCGCACACACACACGTATAGATCAACGAATTCGAAAAAGTAAAAGCATTTTTTTTTACAATTGCGCTGGTTATGGACTCTCCCATCGATTTCTATGTACGAGTTTAGTTTTTACGACATATCAACATTTTACATGAAATTCTATGCAGAAACCAACATTTTTCAGAAACGTTCTTTTTCTACATATGTTTATTCACTAATCCATAGTTTGAGAAATTTTGGGATTCATAAGTTCCCATGTATAAAATTGTGAATGCAAAATTAAATCGTCCCGATGCAGACTATAAATTTTATACTTGGACTTTTTTTCTTCAGGGGATGGCACGAAAAATATACGAATGAAGTAATGTGCACTGTGGTGATTATTGTATAGTGTAGATGCTTTTATTAGTATTGTAATATTTGAATGTTTGAATAATAATGAGGGGAATACAAATATTCACATTTGAAAGAAGTATTTATTTTTCTTGTCTTTAAATGCAATTCTGAGTACCATGTGCGTTTTGTACATTTGTCCACTGGCAATACGCATCTAATTGGCTAGGTTTGAGGAGTTCTGAATTCTTTGTTCTGGTGGGTCACGGTTTAGTTAGAAAAGGGAGGAGCAGAAGAAAGAGGGAAAAATGGATTCGTGCATGGAAGTTGCTGGACTGAAATATAGCACATCTACAATCAGGAGAAGTGGTTCAAATAGATATGGTCGTGTATCGATAGTATGATGTTTTTTACCCGATTTTCGGAGTAAAATTGGGAACCATCTGGTTCACACCTAAAGTATGATATTTACTTGGTGAGCACACCCAAGTTTGGCACAAGGCCATTTTTACGTGCTCTTACCCGGGCTTTATATATTCGGTGTTACCCTTCACCTAGATGAACAGCTCTTCCAAGCTAACGAGCCCCATTTGCCCGGGGCTGCTAAAGTTAAAGTAATGGTTTTGACGATCTCTCAGCCCGAGCTTCTACCAATGCTCCACTGTCGATGCCCACACCTAAAGTATATTTTCTCGAACAATTTATTATTGAATGTTAAGGGTGTCTTTAATATCAATATTAAACTCGTATTTGGTGACTAATAGTCTTCATGTTATAAACAATAGATATAGAATTTCTCAGAGTTTTTATTTTATAGCAACGAATTGTGTGCTTCACAGAATCTATAACCCTTTACCGGAAACAGCTTCTGAGATTGTCTGACATTAGTCGGTAATAAAATGGTCAAAGAGTTTTCCCATTAATACGTCGCTTCTTCCGGAAGTATTAGTCATAATGCTTTTTGGGTTTCTCTTTAAAAAGCTAATAATTTTCTTCTGTATTTCTTTGTTAATGCCATTTATGTTATGTAATTAGTAAAAAAAAAATACCGCACAAAAAGTAGGTTGTTGCAGGAAGAAATTCTATGCATTCATTCTACGGTTATTTACCATCTGCTTAAGTTTAAGCAATAACCAGTCGCCGACGTGTGAGTTCGAAACTACTAAGCCAGTATCCACAGTCGTGGAAGCATCGATAGATCAAAAACAAGCCTCAGTGGAAAACCACACCGAAGCCGTTTAAAAAGTAAGACTGTTCTGACAATAGTAGCCTCACTCTCTGCCTTGATCAAAGAGAGTACAAGGAGGTGGTGACTGTCTCCACTGGATGCTTCTTTGGAGAGGAAGACTAGTGGCTTCATACTCGTCTCAGTGTCACTGTCCAATGAAGCCGGCGGGAACCAGAACAATGAGTTACGTGCCTCGGATTCAGTCTCGCTCTCATCACCGAGTGACGGCTGCACTTTTAATGCCTACTGCAGGTCATTGATGTGAGGGGTCACGCCATCGATACGAAACGATTGCGAGCTCATCACTTCAGTTAATTCTTCATTGTCGTCAACTCATCTTTTCTATTTTTCTCCTAAAGTGTCCCCGTGTTCAATTCGTCATTTTTTTTCACTTTTTTTTTCTAGAGATTTAGTTTTTCTTGGATTGTTGGTTTTTTAAGTTCTGTATCAAGATTTAAGGTCATCTAATGCAGAGAGACTAATGTTGAGCTTGGTTGTTTTATCGGAGTCGATGAATATAGGTCGACTAATTTATGTACAGAGGTTGGGACTTAACACCTTTTTATAGTTTACCTGAAAAACGGCAATTTATTACGTAACAGCCAAAAACCTTGATAAGGTAATTGATACCCTTTGTTTTACGGGGCCACTAAAATACGTTTTCAAACATTATTTTTAAATCTTTTTAAGAAAATTACTTGTACAACCGTCATACTCAAGGATAGGCTTTTCTTTACCAGAAAGAGGGGGTTAGATTCGAGCTTCATCTTTGGGTTTGTCAAAATCTACCTCTTGAGTGAATATGGACAAATGTAATCACATCCATGAATACGGTATTAACACTGATTATAAAATTAAAGCAATCAAATCTTTTATGTGTTTCAGGTTTTAATATTTCCAGTTTTAAGCAATGTGATACGTGGAAAACTCTTAGTACATACTCAATACATCTAAGTATAGCCTTTTTTTTTTTTTTATTAAACCACACACTAAAAGTGTTTAACTACATTCGAATATCTGAATGTTTTTACGTACACACACATTATTAAATACAAATTTGCATAATTATGAGTTGTATTGATATTATAAAGAAATTCAATAAAAATAAACTTTTGCCGATTGTTTTTCATACATTTTGTTAAAAAAATTGCTGTGCGATCGAGAACATTTTATTGCCTATGGAGGACATTCCAATGATTTTTCTTTAAGTTAAGCTGTGATACTGTAAAGAAATACTATTCGTAAAAAGTGTATTGTCGTTCTATTTCATAAAATAGAATATAACTTTAGTTAAAATTTCTACATAGCTATAATGCACAGTAACATTTTTCGACATCCTCTATAAAAAAACAAAAAAACTATCGTATTAAGTTTCAATAATTAATAAATATAGAACAAATAGAGTCATTGTGTGTTTTATTAGAATTTACTATTAACTTTGTCAGACTAAAACTTTGCTTGTCGAAAATTTCTAAATAAGAAAAAAAAAGAAAAAGCGCTTGAATATATGTAATTAGAACCTTTTTGTCTAGTCCCCACGAGAACATTATGGAAAACTACGCAGTCGAAACAGACACCAACTGGAGGATTGACTATTCTTTGTTCTCACTGAAAAGAGAAAAAAAATGAAAACCACTGATTGTATATTAGTGACTAGCTTGTTTGTCTTGGCCATTATGAATTGTTTTCTCATTATTTGTTTTTTTTCAAGCATCCTGTAAATTATTTCCTCTGAGCACAATGTTAGTCAACACTTACGATACTAATTTGATTGTCAATTATTTCTTTTTTGTTGATTATTTCTAGGAAACTGGATACAGGTTTTGGCAAAACAATCATTAAACATACCGAAGAATTCATTTTTTTTTCAAAGAAACCGTGAGAGTTCCTTTTTTTATTTTCAAACTTATGAGTGTCTGTGAATTTACCATATTTTGGCTTGTTAATGAATATGAACCATTTTTAGGTTATTTAATACCGAAAACTTTTTTATTCACTTTTTTGGTAATAGTGCTCAATGTATTAATAAAACCATGTTTTATTATAAGTACAATGTGCACTATTGAATCAAGAAGGAATTTATAACTTTCACAATATTTATGAGTCCAAAGTTAAATATAAATGAACATGGGGAAATTCAAACTGAGATCAGGAACGCTGGGACTGATTTAAAGGGATACAATCAATCTTTACAGGAAAATTAAAAATTAATGGTAGATAAAATAGATGTGTATAGAGTGAAAATCTCCAGAAATCTGATTGTTGTGGCATAATATAAAATTTGTGTTTTAGGACGAAAATGATCCCAAACATATAGCCAAAAGAAATACTGACTTTGGCATTCTTAGCTAATTTATATTTTTTCTTTAAATATAAACTAAATTTTTATTTTGAAATTAGAATAGTAATAGGAATATTTTGACCAGATTTTCGGTAAAATCTTTGTCTTATTAGAGTTATGAATAAAAAATTTGATGTATCAAATATTTTTAGGTAAAATATATATCTATATTCTATCCATCTTATAAAAGACAGATTTCTTGTTTGTATCTGAACATACATTTGCTTTTGATTTAATGTTTCCAGTTTATGAATGTTCGTCATTTTACCATTTATTTTTAAAAAATGCGAATGATGTACTTATTTATACTTATATTGTGTTTTCGATTGAAAAGAAAACTCAAACTCTACGAATAAATATTGTATTAGTTTATTTCATATTATGTAAAGATGATATGTAAAGATGATTTAATAAAACCAATTAGGAGTAGAAAAATTGGAAGTCGACTTGGACGATAAAGAATTGTTTTCAAAAAGTTTACAGAAAATGCTAATCCCTTGATCAATATGCTTTAATGTCTTTTTTCGTCTCATCCTGTGGTTTTTCTCTATAATTCTGTTTCCGCTAAGCACATGGACACACGAGAATCGAAGACGTATGCTCCAGCACTGTAAAATGTATGAATTATTCCTTTACAGTGCCGTCGTTGGTTAGGATGTCCGACACGGGGGGGGGTTGTAAGCTCGGAGACGATACTCTCCCTCTAAAGGATAACGGTTTCTGGGTTATTCAGGATAAATTCAGTTACACACCCATTCTATTATAATTTAGGAGGCAGAGTACCGTCTTCGAACTTGTGACCTCCCCCCCGTGTAAGACATACTAGCCAACGACGGCACCGTAAAGGAGTTTTGCAGAATGCTGGAGCATATGTGAACGATTACCGTGTGCCCAGCGGAAACAGAATTATTCAGCAAAACCAAAGGACGGAAGGAGGACAACATTGAAGCGTTTAAGCATTTATTGATAAAAGGATTTGCATTTTCTCAAAACTCTTTAAGACTTTATTCTTTGTCGTCAAACCCAACTTTCCATTTTTCTACTCTCATTTGGTTTTAAAAGATTTTCCTCAAAAATATTTCGCTTTGGAGAATGTTGGAATGTTCTTCTCCCAAACCCTTTCTTTCTTCTGATTCATTCAAAAATAAAAAAATTGCTGAATCAACTATTGTTCCGTACACTGTTATATAGGATCTGTGTATATTCCAATAATTGCTAGTGGAAGCTTCGTTAGTTGAAAAAGGCATTTGTTCCATTTTGAGACAATTTTAATTATTCGAATGCAGTATTCTGGTGCTTGATTAGTAGGCCAGACTGCTACACAGACTGCGTTCCTGCATAGATGGTTAAGCGGTATCTAGCGTTGGAAAATACGGCTTCAGAGTTTTGGACATTCTAACCATGTTTGAAAACTGGTTGGCATGACTAACGATGCAGAGAGTGACCTTACTGAAATCTTGCCACACGAACAGCCCTAATGACTTATTAATTACTTGAGTTATGTACGAGTCATGTCCACGCTGAAAAAAATATTTTGGGCCTTGATGGCAATCATGACCAGATATTTGAGATTATCTATGTCTCTAGAAGCAATACATTACCTTTTGAACTAAGGAATTTCTCTCTAGAACGGTGTCCGTGTTAGAAAAGAAACGAAACATTCTCTGTTGTGGTTTTTCCGAAGAGGGTTTGAACGAGCTTGACTTTTGGCTGAGATACTATTAAGAAACGTCCGAACCATCTCAAGATGGAAATAATACTGATCGTAGATAAGAGTAATGCCGTTCTCATTCATATAAAGTTTATCTATTCCGACACCGCATGCACTCTTTGGCAACCATATTGCCTGGGATGTGAAAAAAAAAAAAACCAAAGAACTAATGTCTGTGAAGGCCTAAACAAAGGAAGGTCATCCAATAACACCATCACTTGTAATTGGTTTCTCCTACCAGAGAGACATGGAAAGAGGTTGCTTATATAATCTTTAGTTATTTTCCTGACCAATCTAAATGCTGGTGAAATTTTTTAAAGTTTTTCTACTAGTCTGGCTTCTCTACCAACATTGATCAAAATTTTGCACTAATTTCCCCACGAGAAGTGCTGCTCTGGTCATACTCAATATATAACACTGGAAACATTAAGAGGAAGGAGGCAATTTCTCCCAATAATTCTTCCATTTTTTCTCTTAATAGATGCTCTATTAACTACTAGTAAATTAATCTGCCTTCTATGGGAAACTTACATAATTGCATTAAACCAGGCAGAATTTAACGTAACCAGTATGAGATTGAATCGGGTCTTTATCTGGTAATACTGAATTTTAACACCCATTGGTGCCATATTTAGTGATAATTAGTTCAAACTGCATATGAACACCCATTGGTGCGAAAATACACTAATACCTTTTATCTCATATCAACTTTTTCAATCATTTAATGCTAAGAATAAATATTCACTTTTCCACAATAGCACTAGATGGAATGTGAATATATGGATTTTTTTTATATGGTCAAAGTTTGCTTAGATCTTGAAAGTGACATCGTTACAAGCTTTCGTGTACTATCATTTTAAATTAACAGATTTAAAACAATTTTTTTGATCCACCGCAGGCCGTTTTCAAATAAAATTGGATGGATAATGTTGTCCAAAAATCTTATTGAAAATTTCAAAAATAAAGCATGGGTTCCAGAATGAAAACAATCTACCTTTGCGTTACAACCTGTTTAGCACCACATGAACCACCAGTGTCCAAAGTTTACCATGAGACACATGTGGCTTATATGGCGATACATGACTGTTTTATTTTTTTTTTTTAAGGCCATTGAACAACTGATGTTGCAAACTTTGATAAAATTGTAGGTACTCTAGCAGTTAGGGACGTAACTATCCCTCATTGCTGTGGGTAGTGCCAGTGAAAGTTTTGACTGAGTAGTTAAATGTGTGAAAGGTCTCAGCCAGAATTTCTAGAAGAATTTCATTCGCGGTACAAAAATATGAGTTTTCAGCAAATTGTACCTGAAGAAGTTCAGGGATACCACATTTGAAACGTTTGTTAGAACCATCAGAACATTAACCCTTTTTATGCTGAAAGACCGAATTATCAGCCTTGGTGACCTAGATCAAGAGACGGCAAAGTCGGTATTTAGGCCCCCTATGGTAAACTAATATAGAGGATTTAATTGTCTAGTTCACCATTTTGCTTAGTCGGGGTCAAAAAAATCAAAACTTGTCCAAATAAACTAAACACGAATCGTCAATCTTCATCTAATTCCGAAACACTTCGATTTTTTTTTGTTGTGGTGGATACTCGCTTAAATGGATTCTAAGAGTCCATATCTACAAGTAGTCATGGCAATACTAATTACATCTTGATCTGGAATGTAATCTCGCTCACGCAGAGTTAGTCTAGCAATCTAGTAATCTTCCCGTGTTCTTTGAAAAATATTTATCTAGTATATCAATTCCCATAAAATTAGAAGCCCAAGAAGAAAAAAAAATCATAGGAAATGATCAGCAGATAGATGTGGGACAACGTATTTTACATAATGAGAGAGTGGTTATCCAAGAACCTATAGAAATATACTAAAAGAGTTCATAGATCATCCTGGAAAGAATAGGATGGAGGCCCTTATGCAGAGTTTCGTGTATTGGCCGGAAATGGACAGATATTTCAAATATAGATACTTTCAAGTGCTAGGTTAATCTCACTTAAGAAAAGGTGTGAATGTAAAAACAGCAAACGCACCACCAATTAATAAGTCATGGCCAAATGCAAACCAACCTTAGTCTAGCATATGATTTCATAGGATTTATTACTTGGTTGCAATGGATAGCTATACTGAATGGCCAGAAGTACTCAGGTGCAATAGAACAACAGGGGTCATCATATTTCATCCATGATTTTAGTCAGATTTGGCGAAATCGATTGCTTGGTCAGCGACGATGGGGCAGTTTAAGTCATTTGATTTTAAAGAATTCCGTGGTAGTTCAATAAAACATCAATACAACTTTGTACAACCCAAAATCAAATGGACTACCTGGACGTTTCGTATACACTCTAAAAATGGTGTTAAAGCGATTCTGTAACACCATAAGAAAATGAATACAGTTTTACAGCGAACCTAAATACCCGAGAAACAACGTCTCTGACAGATACGATTTTCAAGCAAGTTCATTGAATTATGCAAAAACTACATTTTGCATCAATAAATAAACTAAAAGAAAAAAATGCTAGCAAAAGAAATGAAGCTGATAATATCCCTGACAAGGAGAGTAAAAAAAAGAAGATCTTACTGTATACTAGTTGAAAGTTTGTACATAAAACTCAAATATGTTTTAAAACATTTAAGAAATGTCTATATAAAAAAAAAAAAAAACTGTACAGATAAACAAGATATTCACTTGTGTACTAGGTTTGCTCTAAAAAAGAGCACATTTATTCCATTCGGATTGATCCAATGCACATCAACTCCTTTGGTGGCGTTTAATACCAACTCTAGGATATATTTTTTTGGTCAAGTATAAACCAAAGTTAGGGACAAGACCATTTTGACGTGCTTTTCATATCCTTTTTGCAATCTAGTACAGAATATGTAAAACATCAGGCATTTTAAAGGACAATATATTGCAATTCTGTTTAGATTAAACTGTCAAATAAATCACAGGTGGCAAGTGCTGTACAACAGCTGGATATATTGATTTCGGACATAATTGCAATTTTGAAGAATAATCTCTTGCGCATCAAGTTTCTCTGCTATAAATAAGAAAAAAGGGGCTACGCATATTTTAAAAAGGACTTTCCATGCCAACAGACAGAATACACTGATCAATATGCGAATTGAACCTTTACTTCATAGCTTATTATTGATATAAAAATTAGTCATTGATTATTAGTTGGTGGTTTTGTGGCATATGAAATTTCATACTAAATTAAATTCATATTTCTTCAGAATATGTTTATTTTATTCTGAACGTATAAATTAGTTTACTGATGCACCTTTTTCTATATTTAGTGCAGCTGTTGCTTGATTTTTAAAAAAAATTTTGCAGGGTGTTTAAAAAGTTATGAACACTGTTTGGTTTTATGACACGTCAACAACTGTGGGTCATTTTAATGCAAATCAGCTAATAAGTTTGAAAAGCTTGATATTTGTTTGGATGGGTTCTTTTGAAGATTTGTTTGGTCAAGATTGTTGTATTAGGGTCATTTTTGGTAGAGATTTCATTTTTAGGAAAGCTAATATTGCATCTGCATTTAATTGGTTTTCATCGTTGAGCAGTTATGAGGACTTGAAATGTGTTTAAGAAACTTAGAACAATAGGTCTATATAAATAAAATGCTTTTAGATATTGGATGTTTGGTTTGAGCTTTTTATTATTTCGATTCTAAGTGGCCGTTATATAGGCCTAGTAGATCAAAGGCAATTTCGGTCCTTTTATGCTCTTCAAATAGAACGGCTAAAAGTTACTTGTTCGTAATTTTACTAAGTCTGGATCCAAACTGTACTTAAGTCTGGATCCAAACTGTACTTAAGTCTGGATCCAAACTGTACTTTGTCAATACATTTTTTTCTTAGATGTAAATTTACCCATAATTCATCACACAGTTGTGAAATAAGGACATTTAATCACTGGACTTTCAATCACGCACACACTAACAGATTTCATCACTTTTATGCTGTAACACCACACAGATTGACCTTCCCTGACTTTTTAATCACTTAATTTCGAAGTGTGAATACTACGTATAAAAAACTTTCTATTTATCAAATGCAATGTTTCGATATTCCTGCTGAGGGATTTCAGTGTATTTGTGTGGCATATTTGCCACAAAAACTTTTTTTATACATTTTCACTTTCTTGAGCTTGGTTAAATGTGTCATTAAATTTTTAGGTGTCTAGTGATTACAAGTTCTTGATTAACAGTCGTGGGAATGTTAGGTAGTGTTTAAACTCATGTTATCCAAGCACTATGAGTTTAAGAATGTTTCGGACAACCTTTTCAGGAGATTAAAGATATATCAGCCAACGTGCTGTAAACTGCTGACATTTTTGCTTTAGCAGTAAAAGCCGCCATCTTTCGACAAATTAAAGAATCATAAAAAGGAAGGTAATTGTTGAAAGAAAAACAGTAAAAAGATTTTAGAAATGTTGGCAATATAGAAACCATGAACGAATCACTAATGGTTGCCAAGTCGGAACCAAACAGAGCAGGTTAAATTAAGCCACTGACAATTGTTTTTTTACTCGAATAAAATTTCTCCCGCACCTAAAAAAAAAAGCAGCAAATATATAATTCCACTCTTAATCACGATTGGGAAATGGGTTTCAAAAAAAGTTTAAATAATTCAAACAATACAAATTATCAAGTGTAAAAATAATTCCAAAACACTTAAAAACATGACACAAAACCGCAGCTTTTTTAACCCTTTCGACCTGCAAAAAAAGCAAAGAATACGATCCGGCCAATTTTATGCTAATTGTATATATTGCTTGTGACCTATTGTCTTTTTTATATATATACATCATGCTCAAAAGGTTTTATCAATCATAAGACTATTCTATCCATAAGCTACTTTCTTAGCATTAGTTACATAGTTATTAATTTCCATGACTTTTTGAAGTAGTATACTAATTGGATTAAAATATTTTAAAAAGCTAACATTAAGTTCTAACTACTTTCAGAGTAATTCTATTCCGAGTTCAAATAACTATAATTTATATAAAAAAATGCATTCAGTGACTTACCACACGATAAACTACGTATAAGTATTTGCATTCATTAACCCATTTAATATGAACAATTTTGATAACAAAATTGTCAAAAAAATGTATACCAGTTTTATACTAATGCTTTTTTTAGTGATGAGAATTTTAGGAATTTTTGTAATTCTTATCTTTCTCGAGCAAGCTAAATATGGGAACCTTTATTTTTCGTTAACCATGGTTTGAGCGTCCCGTTGCACCATCTATCGTAAAAATATGATTATTTTTAACAGTTCTGCCATGCAAAAATTCTTTTTTCAGTACATCTTGTCATGGGATCCATCGTAAAATATAGTAATTATCAAATGTTTTATAATAAGTTGATTTTTGTAAGTCACAGTAGTTTTGTATCGAATTTGAAAATATTCCGGACGACAATGTAGATGGCATGCAAACGTTCCCATCCTACATGATTTCCAGCAGTGTTTATGAAAATGGACTGCCCTGAAACACATTGACTTTTCTGTGTATGAATGTTTGACACATAAAATTGTCTGTTGGATGGGAGGTAACAAGAAAAAATAAATAGCAGTGAAGGATAAAAGTAGAAACCCAGAACTATGTGTTTTAAGTAGATTCATTTAATTCCTATCCATGTTTTAGAAGACCAACTGGGCATACTAGCTACATATATCGATAATTAATATGAAGTTTTTTCATATAGAGTATACAGTAACAAGTATAAAGATCAGAACGAAAGCTAGAAATATAGTTTGTTTTCTAGGCAGGTTTTCTGCAAAGAAAACCGTCAAAAATTGTGGTCTACCTTATTCAATGTCTTTAACCAAAATTTCACTTATCGTAAAGAATTAAGTATAAGGACAGTTAGACGAGAAAAGTTGGGATTTTGATTGCAATTTGTGTTTAACAGCATATCAAACTTTTAAATCAATTTATTATTGAGAATATTTATTTTGATAAGTTTTTTGTACAGCAGTGGGTTTTTAAATAACAATTTGCACTATTTAATCCATAGAGGAAGAGAATTTAGAGAAACCTTTCCCAAGGGTATTATTCCGTATTTAAATGTTGATGGAACGACTGTGATTCGAAGTCACGCGTTACATTTCTGAAGTCAGAGTGAACTTCTCTAGTGTAGTTTAAAGCGGGTTGAAATATTCAGAATTGAAAATTGTTCGTATAATCTGCTAGGGCAATAGAGGCAGATATTGTTATAAAAACTAAGTTTTTGGTTATTGTCGCTTTTGCACCTTGCTATGATCCACCCTTTTCTTTGGCAGCTCGGAGGTTTACATCGGAATTCGGCCTTTTTTAACCCAACCTTAATTTTGTATATTTTTGAGGGTTTTTGTGTCTTATTCTTGCAATTTATCCAAATTGTAGAAATGAGATCCTTATGATTTGGGAACATTTTAAGTAAATTTAGTGCCATTAAGTAAATGTGGTATTTTGTTCATTGTCCGTTAGATTGATGGACGTGTGATTATTATAAGTAAATCAATCACGAATATGTCTGAGATTAAGATAACGACTAGCAAAGGCCAACCTAGAATCCCCCACCCTTATTTTATTGCATATCCATACAATTAATATACTGAACTATAACACTGTCGATTTTCTGATAATTGTCGAAAAAGCGAAAGCACCGCAATGAAAAGCACATAAACAGTCGCCAGTCTTTCTTTGCCCATCTTGTAAATAACACATCCCTGGCCATCTAAAAGCCCACAAGTGGTTGATCTTCTGAAAAGGACAGTCATGCTAGATTCGATTTACCAATTTTTGTTATAGAGACATTAAATTTGATAAAAGGGTATTCAAACCCGTCGATCAAATACGGATTGGTTTTAGATCAAAAATAGATAAGAGATTGAAATTAAAAAACGGGGATATTTTTGCGCCCTAACATCCACTGTATAAGAGCTACGGTGGTTATTGAGGCGTGCATAAGTTTACAAAAAAACAAGTGAAACACTACTGCCTCATGGGCCTTGTTACGGAAAAAAAATGGGTGCTAGTAATTTTTACGTACACTTTAATATTTAATATTATATTTTATTCCTTCGGACGCCAAAACAATTCTTTTTCAGGGCCGTTATATTATTGGAACAAATTAAGGCTGTAATATAGCTTGTCATGGCCGATATATCGGCCCCCTAAGTGTCTAATGGGTTAATTGTAAATTTTGTCTTACGAGAAATAAACAGAGCTGTTTCCCAATATTTCAAACTATATTTTCATGTCTGTTAAGACTCATCCACTTCACAGATAAAAGTATAAAATAAAGTGCATTCCTTTCTTTCGCTACAGGAAGTTCATGAATGGCATGTGGGCGCTCAGATGTTTCAGATTCCACATTAGAATTTTAAGCAAAAAGTTTAAATAAAAAAATTAAAAATAGAAAATTCATGTTAATTAAACCTTGCTAAATCAGGATTTTGCTCCGGGCAAATGACGTCCACGGAAGAATGTCAATATAACAGCAGACAATAAGTGGTTCAGTCGTCAACATCCTTGATGCGCAATTCTGCCCAGCCTTTTCGTGAAGTTATCTTGTACAATTAACACCTAAGCGATCAGTGCTATTGAGTTAATGAAGTCAATTATATTTGGTTAACTTTCAGACATCAACTAATAGGAATCAAAGAAAGCATTAGCGCTGAACAAGAATTGGCTGAATTAAGAATTTAGTTAATTCTAGGAATAAAAAAAAAATAAATTTGAAACAATTTATAGTATTAAAATCTATTTCGGTTTTTGTTTAAGGGCATGGCCTTTTTAGATCATTTAATGCCAAGAATAATCATTTATGAGGAAGATTTTCTTTGTTTTGGTCAAACGCAGTTTTTTTTATTAGCACAGAAAATATGGGAATTCAAACTTGTCCCAAGAGTATTAGCCCAAGTATCATATTTACTTGGTTGAGCACCAAACCAAGTTTGGTACAAGGCCATTTTTACGTGCTCTATACGCCTGGGCTTTTGAATTGACTCTTACCCTTCACCTAGATGAGTTGCTCCTCAAATTAACGAGCCTCATCTGCCCAAGGCTGCTAAAGTGAATGTAATGATTTTGACTGGGATTTGAACCCGCGTAATGCGATTCCAGAGCCCGAGCTTTTACCAATGCTCCCAGTCGCTGCCTTTTATTATCTCAAATATGATTTTAAATGGAACAGCTGAGATTTTAACACGTGTATTACGATTTAGAAGTCTGACTGCTATTGTATGTGAATATTTTATTTTAGTTTAACCCAATTGATAATCAGTATTAAAAGCAAAATATCACATTTCTATTTAACTTTAAGAAAACAGTTTTGAATCAAATTAGGAAAATTGGAAATGTTTGTATGCAGATGTATTAACCAAAAGTTTGAGTTTCGGATTAAATTTCATAAAACTTTAAAAATGCGTTTTTTTTAAACAAAGAACTTAATTATTCCTCAATTGTAAAGAACGCTTATTTCCCGAAAATAGATGACAAACATGGCTGCAATGCACTAAACTTGATATACATTAACATTGAAAGATATGAATGGATAGACAGAGTCCTGAGCTACAGAACGGAAATATTGTATGAAAAATCGAATTTACCGGTCCTTTTCGGAATTGGAAAGCTAGACAAAATATCGCTGAGAGTGTTCTGGTAAAATTTCAAATCTTGTCCCGGAGATTTTTTTTACTAAAAACTCACATCACATTTAATGAAAGTTCGAGAAGGCTAGCAGTTTTCAATATAGAATTGCGCATCATGTTTAGTCACAGACGCTGGGCAATGGACATTGTTAAATACCAAAGTGTTTGTTCTAGGAGAGCTTAAATGGGGTAAAAAAAAAAAAAAAGAAAAGGTACATATCAAATGCAATGTGACATCCCTAGACAGAGGTAGTGAAATTGGAGTTGATAGCGAATTACTAAAAATCATAAAGACAGAACTTCCAAAGGCTGAATGCCATAACTCTAAGTGTGGGTGACTTTACTAAGAAGCTCTCAGGCGAGCTTTACAGAAATGAGACTCCGTAGTGGATGTTGATACCAGATATCAGTATGGAATCTGCGTGTGGAAATAGAGTTTGACCATTCAAACCAGGTCTTACGAGCCACAGAGCTACTCTAGAAGAGCAAGAATTTGCTGGACGATGGAAGCGGGACGAGTTAGGGTGGATTGTGTATAAGGAGGACTATTACATAGAGTATGTGGTAAACTATGTTAAAACGGGCATAATTCTGGAAGCATTCGCTCATGTGTAGTTTAATTTTTGCAAAGAAATGGCAGCCGATAATATTACTTTTAACATGTTAAATATTATCCCTTATATACAGGCTATTTTCTACCTTTAAAAATCTGAACAACCCTGATAAGTTGGGTCGAATATGATTGATTTGTAGTTTATTTTTTGAAATTTGAATTCAATCCTGCGTTGAATAGAATTACGAATATTTTCCGCCAGTGTGTGTGTGTGTGTGTGTGTGTATAAACACCCAGATTATACAGTTCAGACAAGTTTTTTTTCTTTTAAAAAGAACAAATTAATGAGATTTAATCTAACATACATTTGATATTGTGTATTGAATACTTTATCCTTAAATTTGTGTTTTTTGTAATGTAATTATGTTGACATTTTGGATAACATACAATCAATGATTAAAGCTTCATAATAGTATATTTTGTTTTTAATTTTGGTAAATGAATGAAATAAAAATATTTAGCGTGTATCGCATACGTTTTTCCCCACTGGATGACAAATGTTTTACGGCATGTAAACTTTAATGCTGAGAACATGTGCAGTTTTGAACAACAATATGCACTATCTATATCGGTAGGGAATTTGGGTTTTTTGGTTAGTTGGTTGGTTTATTTAACGAACATATCGACTCATTGGTTCAATTAATGCTGTGAACTGACTATTAGTTTAATTTCGGTTGTTTAAAGCTTTTTATTTTAAGTTATTTTCTGTGAGTGGTTGTTTTGAGTGTATTTTTCATAACTTTCCCAAGTATATTAGGCAAAGTGCTAACGTAAACTGATAGACTAACTTTATTCAAGATACGACTTCCTATCCGTTGTCCAAAGTGATCTTTCAGTACCACAAATTAAAAAGGACTAAAACTGTACCCTAAATAAAACCCCGTATTGTAGCCCTGTGTATTGCAGTACCTTGTTATACAAAGGAGATTTTTAGGAAAGTTTGAAATGACTGTTCAAAATTAGCAAGTTGAAAATATTGATAAGTTAAAGAGATGTTTCTTTGTTTATATTTAATTCATACAGAAAAATCAAAAAATAAACTGAAGAACTTATGTTTCAGAATTTTTTAGATGAGGATTGACAATCTTTTTTCTCAACAGAGTGTACATTAGGTTTTCCAAGGTCATATACAAATATATAATGTTTTATACACGATTCAAAGTCTTAGTGCAAATACTAAATTAAAATAGAAGTTAACACCAAATACTCCAATCTTATTCAATGCATTATAATTGAAAGAAAGGAGAACCCTCCTCCCCCCAGAATGGCATTTTAAATTTTGTATTTTGATTCTAAAGATTTTTGATAGTTCATCGTAAAATATGAATTTCTTGGCTCGATTCAGTTTTGCATAGATTGCAATTTTTGTAACGATCTAATATCGACTGAGAGGTAATAGAGACGTTAAAGGTTTAAATAGCAACCTGAATAAAACCACTTAAATTTTATATTAAATATATCGAGAAATATTCAGTACACAGAAAGCCGTATAAAAGCTAAATTTCTTCTAAAATGACTGAATAGAATTTGACATTTTCTGAAATGACATCGAAATATTTGTGGGTTTTCCCGATTAAAAACGGCAGGGGAAATGGACAAATGAAGAGTTGGAAAAGTTGCCCTATGTAGAAAAAAATAGGCAATTGCACATTAACACATGATTTTGAGACCAAATTGGAGGGGATTTCGGGCTGTTGGATTCTTGTCTTCATAAATATAAAATTGCTTTTAATTAATAAAAAAAAGGCTTTTCCAATCTAGTTGAAATTGACATTTTTTTTCCTAAATCTTGCATTATTTTCATACATCTCCCGTTTAGAAAGCCTTGGGCAAAGTTATTTCAAGTTTTCTCGAAATAGAAAAATACATTTTATTAATTATCTGAAACAGATTGGATAGTTTTCTGACCAGATGCACAATACTGGGTTTTCAAATTATCACAATGACAAAAGAGGGAGGTAGGATTACTAAAATTGTACACAGTACGTCAGAACTTTTTCAAATAAGATTGCACAGGAAAGGGACAGAAGAAAATAAACAGAAGAGGCTGTAAAAATAATCCGGAAGCAAAGAAAAAAAAATGGTGGTCGAACAATACATGAATGTAAAAACTCATTTTCAAAATGCAGAAAAGAATTTTAAATATTCCAAAAACGCGTGTTCACTTCGTCAGTCAACAAAGCTATTTAAGCAACTACAAAAGACGGAAGAAAGACTAGCAGACATTGGATTACTAGGGCTGGGAGAAAACTGATACGCTTTGTTTGGTTTAGGGCGAAAGAGTTGAACTTTATCACTGCTTTTAAAATCAGCCATTACAGGTGCTGGCAAGCCATTTGTTCGCTCGAACAATTTTAGAGGAGATTTTTAGTTTCATCTTTTTAAAATGCAGCATTGGTCCCTCAATGAGATTGTTTTTTATTTTATTCAACTTTTCATCAGCTTGTGTATAAGGCATAATTTACGTTTGACTTAACTTACAGAATTAAATTCTTTAAATGAAAAAAAGTTCGGAATTTATAGAATGATGCCAAAAGTTAAAATCTAAAGTTGAAGTATAACTGCGAACAATTTAAGATATGAAAATTAATCTTTAGGAATTAATCTTTCATCTTATTCATCGAATAGTTTGTACAATAAACTTAAAAAATATGGGGATAAATTTACGGCATTAACATGGCTCTTAAAGTCAGTAAATGGGATGTTAAGCGCGGGCAGGTTGCAGCCCCGAGTAATTTTGTCCTCCACTCATGGACTCAAACTAAATATATGCAGTTAATATTTGTTAAATAGTTTTGTATTTTATGTATATTCGAGTTATTCTCGTAAAAATCAAGAGTTATTAAAACTGAATCCTAAACGGCTGGTACATCAGCTCTGGTGATTTAAGATAAACATGACATTGAGATTTCGACCTAAAAGTAATCTTCTTCTATACTTTAGATGTATTAATCGTGAAAAGGAATGGATGTTGACTCTTAGAAGTGAACGTGTCGCAGCTGATAGAGACTGAGTATATTAAGAGAGAGCATTAAATCATTAACATGTAGGGAGTCTCAAAATATATAAAACCCATAAAATTGCTGATATGTCGATTTTAACCCTATATATTTAAGCATTTTTTTTAGATATGATAGCAATTATGAATAACTATTTCAAAACCCCTTGGTAATTAGAAAAGGTGTTCTCCGTCACAATACATAAACTAAATCTAATAAGATTATTCAAACGCTTGGATAGTTAGAGAATAAAACGTTTCTATAAAAAAAAAATAAGGCACAAAATGTTCAGTACTCAATTTTTACGTAAAGTCAGAAAAAAAAATTAGTGTATTTTGTTTTAGCAATAAATGCTAAACAAACTAGTGCCTTTCATTTGTTTTGGGACACACCATATTTGAATTACTTTAATCATGAAATTTTTCAATCAATTTGTAAAAATGAAATATTCATCAAGGCCACAATTTCATAGAAATTTGTATTTCTTATTCAAAACGATATTCTGTTATTTTTAATTCCAAGACGGTCTGTTAAGGCTATGGAGAGATGTAATATCGGTTATATAGTCTTTTGCCTTAGGCTGCCAAGGCCGAAATATCAGCTTTTCAGGGTCAAGAAAGTTGTAGAAATTAGTCATTAATTTTGGATTATAATTTTATCCTTGGAAAAAAAAACAAAAAAAAAACAAAGGTTTATAATTGCATTTTAGATATGTAAAATAAATTAATTGCAGAGTCATTTTATAAATATACCCTGAGGTATGGCACATTAAAACCGGGTAGACAACAAATATTCACCGAAATATGTATGTGTAAGTATATGCATTTATATCTACCCGGCAGACTTTATAAATCCAATGGATCGTAAGTGTAAATTAAATTCAAATAAATGGTAGGCAAAGACGTGCTTTTAAAAAGAGGGCTTAACTGATTTAAGATGCGTGTCAAATTTATTTGAGAAAAAAAAAGGCTTGGTCATTATAGAAGGAATTCCTTATATCACGTGGTTAAGATTTAAAAAATTGATTCTTTTTCCTGACAACATCATTGATGAAGACGTTTAATAGTTTCTCAGATTAAGCATTCTTTGTCACTGCTGGAAATTTGGTTTCTCATTTCTGCCGACTTTTCTAAAAAGGGAAAGGGTTGGAAAAATAAAAAGTTGATGGAAAAAATCCCAGAGACTAACATTCCTTATAAAAGATAATTTGGAGAGACAATTAAGATCAAATCGAGACCTCAGTTCATTTTTAAAGTAAAAATTTTTTTTTTTTTTAATTTTGAAATAAAAAAAATTTGAGCAAAAAAAATCTGAGTTCTTTGTGAGACGATATGGCCGATATATCAGCCCACCTAATGGACAAATTGTTAATTTTGCCAAGTCAACATCCAAATAAAATAAAATTGCACAGTCTATTATTGAAAGAAATTTACTTTTATTTATTTTTAACTATAGACCCGAAACTACTAAATTTTATATTTGGACCTTCAAAACAAAAGCGCTTATTTTCATAAATAAAATACATAAATAAAATAAAATAGTTGCTAAGTAGTCAAACGAGCCTCCAGACGAGAGGAAAGTAGTGGAGTTTATCTATTGAACTTTAGAATTTCTTCGTTTTTCTTTAACGTTTAGTTCCAGTAATTCTGTAACAATAAGAATCTTTGTTCTAGCATTTTTGACGCTTTGCACCGGACTTTAAAATCCGTTTATATGAATTAATCATTCAAAGTTGTTCGCACACAAAACTTGGAAAATTGCTCTAATACAATTAAGTTACTTGAGGTAAAAGTTAAATCTTGTTAGACATTTATCAAGTTAAAGATTAGTGAAACCTTCAAGTATACCTAATTTAATTTCACTAATTTGCTTTTGCGTTGATTAAAACTGACCAACTTCAACTTTAAATCAAGTGGCACTCTCTTTGCAATGAAATTTGCACTTTCTTTGCAATCAAATATCTAAGAATTTAGTTTCGAAAAAGTCGATATATCGACCCCGGTAATCTAAAGCAAATTATGACACTGCCGATATTTTGGGTTAAAATGGTTCTTTAATACATTGGGTGCAGCCTGATTATGCAAGTCCAAGTTTGTTTTGTTTTTACTACCAAAATCTAATTTTTCGCGTTCTTTGGTAAAATGTATTTTCCCCCCTTATACAGATATATACCTTTGGATCTTAAGAGACCGATATATCGGCCCTGGTTACCTAAGACAGAAAACACAGATATCTACTCCGTAATATAGTTGTCTAATAGAAAACATGAGTGATTAGTTGATCATTTTGATAAGTCAGGGTTCTAAGTTTAAAAAAAAATATTCTGCTTCATACTCTTATTTATGGAAATTTTGTAAAAATTTCAATTTTAGCTAACTGACAATTTTCCATGGGTGATAATGGGGAAAGAGCGAATTTTAATATAAAAAAACTTAAATGCTTGGTAAAGGAATGCCTTGAATTAATCTCTAAAATTCAAGAATATGGAAAATAGCTTGGTTTGTTTGTGCATTTTATGATAAAGAATCAATTCAGTTTTCTATTTAAGAAAAAAATGAAACATAATACATCTGTGCTGTGTTACCCACCAAATCTAATAAGTTATTCTTGTGAAGGTATTTTTTTTTATTACCTCTAGGGGTGAGAATTAGAAGAATTCATATCCCAATTCAAATGAAACTATTCAATTTAAAAACAGATGTTTAAAGACAAACACGCTTTACATTAAAATGAATAGATCGCGGTAGGAAGACTTCTACAAAGTTTAGGAAAAAAAATTGTTAGGTTTCCAACCAGAGAAATATTAAGCTTGAAAATCAATTGTCCAATAAAAAAGGGTTGATTTCAATAAGTTCTAACCACTTTTTAAAGTCAGTATTTAAACCTTTTAACACTAAATGGGTGGTATATCGGCCCTGGTTACCTAAGGCAAAAGAGATTGCATTATGGTACTCCAATAGAAATTTCGTTGACTAGTTGGTAATTTTGAATGTCAGGATATAAAGGGTAATCAAGTAGCTTTGAACATTAGCTATTTTCCCCCTTATACAGATATACACCTTTCGACCTTTAGAGGTCGATATACCGGCCCCGGTCAGCTAAGACGGAAAACACAGATCTAACCAGTAACAGTTTTCTAAAAACCATGCCAAAAGTAGCACCAACAGCCAGGAAAATTACTTTACCCACAGTTAAGTCGATGCCCCACTAAGAACTCAACCAGATAAGGGCATAGACATCTGCGGTCCTAAATTCTGTGCCACCAACAGCGTGGGCTAAGGGGAGCTCTCTGCCATTCGCAGTATGAAAAGCTTCTGGTGACGAATTTCGACAGCGTCTTCGGTAAAATGACGCTGACGCCATGCCCAGATAGTTTAGACAAGATATCACCCTAGATTACGCCACTCAAAACTTCAGAAAGCGACACAAAACAAGTAAGGCCTTGGAAATTAATGTTAGATTCCGATCACTAACTTCCAGAGGAGCTTTCTTGACATGATTTGAAATGGTAAGGTCTAGGTAAGCAATTTTTAGAGAGCCATTTCAATCCTAAAATTTGGATTTGTTGGCTAAAACGTGGTGAGACAACTATGGAGGGTAGAAATTACTGGGGATACATTTTTAGGACTCAACATTTCTATCCAATTACTGTTAAAACCCCTGAAGACAAGGTGAGTTGTTTGCCGAAATATGAAACAATATCATTCAATTTTCATTTATCTAAATGCTTAAAAATTTGTCAGAGTTATTTTACAGACAGAGGGGGTAAGACACGGATTTTTATTTCCTGATTAGCTTTCGCTTATCCTACTGTAAAAACATTTGGTTATAACATGGCACCTTTTTAGAATTTGTAATCTCTAAAGTTGGTATTCAAAATTTAACCAACCTTCCGAATAGATAAGGTAACCACCCCTTGTGTACGTACGTATAGGTTTTTGAGATTGAATAGAATGATTTTAGAAATTAAGTCTAAAATATACAAAATATTTAGAATAGTTAAAAAAAAATGTTCAATATCTGCTATATTCAGAACTATAATTGTTATTTTCATGGAAAATAATGTCTGAAACTATTCTTCTAAATACTTTGAGATAAAAGGAAAAATCTAATTCATTTACTTTTGTCTCAAAAACTAATCATGAAAAACGTATTCTAATTAGTTTTTACTATACTTTTCCTGAGTTATTGAAGTAAAGTCGAACTTGGGCGGATATATTTCAGTTGAAGTATCTCCAATAGATTCAAGGAAAAAAAATGAGTTACTATAAATTTTTGTTCATTGAAAAATAATTCCTTGGTTTTATATTTGAATCCCGACAACCAGGTACGTAGCTGTTCTATTAAGTGACAATAATCAAGAACAAAGTGTCGGCGAGTGCTTTTGCCGATATATCGTCCATTTAAGGTGAAATATATATTAGCTTAGCAAGTTTAGATTATTCTGATCGTTCGTCTGTTGAAAGGGAAATCTGATGGGTTTTGCAGGCAAAAATAAGCCTGCTCAGCCATACACAAACAACACCGACGATCAGTTTTCACATCGTTTAGCCATCAGATTGGGTTTGAATAAAACAATTTTATCCCTAAATTGATAAAATGTACCTTTCCCAAGGGGAATAGACTGCTAACTTTGTGGAATGATTGACTGGAATTTGCGTATTACTATTACAAATTCTTGGTCTTCTTTCATGTGGCATGAACTTAATATAGTCTCGTGTCCCTATGCCAATTTAGTTAATAATTAAAACAGTAATCATTTTACTGAGAGCGTAGTTAAAGATTGGTAACCCTGACAAGCCCAGCAATGAGACACTAAGCCCAAGGAAGTACAGAATATAAAGGGTCTGAGTAAATCAATATAAACACCGATTAAAATGAGCATCAAACAACCAGAAACCAATGCTTGGAAATATTGCTAGTTAAAAATAAATAAGACAATTGCGCAGTTAGAAGTATTACAGGGGTATTCCTAAATAGTGTCTTAAAGCAACGGATTTTTCACTGTCGTAACATGTGACCCCACCATACTGGCCCTTAATTGTTAACCTTCAAAATTCCCAAAAGCCCTAAAATTATTTTCTATGGAAGTACAATCAATATCCTAATTAAAGACTGCTAAAATTGTCCTAGTGTTCTATCTCATCGTATTCGTATATTTGAAAGATATATGTAGAAGTCAAATCATTAGAAGATTAAAGATTAAATGTAACTATTTCTTCTATTTTAACCCAATCAAAACCCCCCCCGCCAACCTGGCACATCCAGACTACGCTGGAAAGAACCAATATTGAAATGATAAATCTATGAAGTCTACGGGTATTTCCCGAACTATAGACCTCTCATCTAAAAGAGAGCAAAAGAACTATAAACGTATGAATAACAAAACAACATTTATATACTTTCTTGATGAGTGTATGACCCGGATGTTAGACAATTTATTTTCCTGTTTTTTAATTTCTTAGAATAGTTCAGGACTTGACCTTGCAAATTTACCAACTAGTCAACCAGAACTGTTTTTTATTAGGCGACAATATAAAGGACAAAATCTCAACGTGTCTTCTTTAGCCTTAGGTTGCCTAGGCCGATATATCGGCCTTTTAGAGTCCAAAAAATTAAAATTGAAATTTGAAAAATATTACTTAATCAATTTATTAAAAACATTGTTGACATATCAACTAATTGGTTAGGCAGCAAAAGAGAATGAATAGTAAATCCTACAATACAAGTTAAATTACATTCACACACACACACACACACACACATATATATATATATATATATATATATATATATATATAAACACACATATA
>JAUZSX010290094.1:0-14308 GCA_034780655.1 Idiosepius hallami
ATAAAGCCCAGGTAAGAGCACGTAAAAATGGCCTTGTGCCAAACTTGGGAGTGCTCACCAAGTAAATATCATATACTTATAAAAATCAGATTATCCTGGAAGACCCTACATTCTGTAACTTTTTAGAAAAATAAACCACGATCACTATTTAAAAAAAAAAAAAAAATTCTGAACATGAATATTTGCATATTTACGGTAATGACTTTCTATTTTACAGGCTTCCTTAACTAGCTTAGAAAAGGCTTAAGATTTTTAGTGAAAAATGTTTAGAAATAATCTGTATTAAAAAAAAGCATTAGTAATGAATTTAGTATAAATCAGCATCGGTAATGAATATACTATAAAAAAAAAGCTTTAGCTGATTTTTGATTTAGGTGATTTTAAGTCCCCTGTTCTAAGTAATACTTTTAGTTTGTTATTTAAATTTTTCAATATAGACAACAAAATTTGCCATTTTTTTGTCTTATATAGGATATTTAGAATGCAATGTAAAAATAGCTTGATCTCGTTTAATGCATAAAATACCATTTTGAAGTTGAATAGTAGAAACCAGATTTTTCATATGATTCTTATTTTTAAGGTATTGTTATAATTAAATATTTCATTCATCCAGCTACTTACTGTAACCATCTTAGACTGTGATGATTAATTTGTTTCATCTAATGTCTTGTCACGTCAACACAAAAGATAATCTTTTTCTGTGTTGAATTCTGGGTCACCTATACAATATATATTACTTAGTGAAATTGGGAATTTTTTTCTTAGATTTAGTTGTATTTTTTATTTTAGCTTGGACTAAAATTGTAAAATGTGCTAAAAAACAAACTTCTTTAAAATCAATTTTATTATCAGAAAATTTAATGCTATAAATGAATAGCAGTCAGTTTGTTTTTTAGGAAACCATTAACAACCACTTGAAAAGTTGCAGATTTGTTACACTCAACTATTTGAATGAACTAAATGTTGGAAATCAATGTATTTTTTAGCAGTGTTGTTCTTCATTTAAAATGGGTTTAGATGACTTTTTTTATGATATTGTTTATTTAGGTTTTTACAAAGTAAAGATGAATTTATGAAAGAAAAAGAAGTTGTGTGAATCAGGGCTTTTTAAACTATGGGTCACAAACCCAAATAGGGTTGCTTTGTAAAAATGTTAGGGTTGCAAGATTTTAATAATTTGTAGAACTGGGTTGCTCTCTTACAAAATAGAATGGTTTATAATAATAGTTTTTATTGCTTCATAAATTAATTTTTGTATGTGTGATATAGTTGTAACAAATCATTTGTTCAAATATTTAATTTGCCATTTGCATGTATGGTTAATTAAATGTATTTTATATTTTTTATGATGTGAAAAAATTACATTCATTAATAGGGTTGTAATGAAATAGGTTAAGAAGCCCTTGTCTAAATAGTTAAATATGAGATTATCGTTTTATACAGTTTTTGAAAATATGGTTAGAAATAGAATGTAAGAAAAAAAATGCCCCATGGTAGTATTGACATAAGTATGGATAAATCTATTTTGATATTATATTTACTTTGTTGGCACCAACCCAAGTTTGGCACAGGGCCAGTTTTACGTGCTCTTACCCGGGCTTGTTACTTTCAGTGTTACCTTTAACCTAGATGAGCTGCTCTCCTGAGCTAACGAGCCACATCTGCCCGAGACTGTTAAAGGTGAACGTAATGGTTTTCACTGGGATTTGAACTTGCATGATACGATTTCAGAGCTCGAACTTTTACCAATGCTCCACCATCGCTGTCCCAAAAATCTATTTTGATATAAGGAATGGATTTTGTTCTAGCTACTATTTTACTGGAATTTGAGGGAAATGGATTTATTTTGAAGTTAAAATTATTAAGGTTTCATCTGAGGACAAAAAAAAAAGAAAAATCTCATTTCCATCCTTCATCCATTGTAATTCAATCAATGTCTAGACTTCAGTTAAGATTTTTCAGCTTTTACTCATATCAAAATCAAAATAGGGAAATGAAGTGAGCCATGATTTAGGAAAATGTTTTTTTTTTCCTGCTTTTTGGTCTGAAACTCTAAATAAAAACCTTAAGTTTTTTTTTTCTCTTTTCTTCTTTTTTATTCTGTTCTCTCCCATGGGGGCTGTTGTAATAAAACTATGAAGTTCAGAGCTGGGAGGAATAACTTAATCTACAAGTATCCTTTGGGTATTAAACCACCATAATGGATCTACTACATTTTTTTTTTGTTTTTTACTCTGATACTTTTATAACCCATTTTGATAATGGCTACAGGAAGTCACTGACTTATAACTAAATATAACAAAAAGGAATCTAAACATTGTTTTTTCATTTCTTTACTATTTTATTTTTAGGAAAAATATCTTTTTTATTTATCTATTGCTGCCATGGCTTAATTCTGTCTAATAATTTTTTATTGGTTCTACTAATTGGTTTATCCTTGTTTAATATTTTTTTAATAAGATATTCAATAGAATTATTCAAATTTTAAGTAAAATAAAAAAAAAGTGGTTCCTAAATTTGTTTTACTGAATTTTCTTTCCAAAATCTGAAATTTCAGGTTCTTTTTTCAAATTCACTGTTTGTACTAATACCCTTAGAAAATGAATCCCTATATTCCCTCCAGCTATGGGTTAAATAATGAACATTGTGTTATTAAAAAAAATCATTGTGTATATAATGATTGTTCTTGGCATTAAATAACCTAAAAAGCTTGATATGCTGTAAAATACAAACCAAAAAAAAAACACTGTATTTTATTCTCTAACTTGAATTTCTAAATTACAGAACCAAAACAATGAATGAAAAAAGAATAAAATTGCCATAAGATCAGATTTTAATTATTTATTGGTATAAAATTATTAAAACTCTTTTTTGAAGGTTAATATGAAATTTATTAATAAATAAAACTGATATATGTTAGCCATTTTGGCCATATCTTGACAAAAAATGCTTAATAAAAATTATAATTTTCATCATTTAAATAATATAGAAAGTTTTGTATACCATAAAACAAACCAATCAATCATTACAGGAAAATTTTCTAGAAGCTTGGCATAGACGAACCATCAAAGCAAATTGATTGTTTATATTATTTCTCAATGCTTTATGGCTCATATATTCTTCAACCTTCTTCATGTGTCACTTATCAATATCAGAAATGTTGAGGTTGATATCTAGAACATCCAAGAAACTATAAAACAAAACCCTTTTTGAATGCATCAATTTAGCTCATTCTTATTTCCTTTGGTAGAAATCAATAATGGTATTAATCATAGTTATTGATAGTACTTTTTCCTGCTGCCAGGATTGAACTTGTAACCTCACAGAGTCACTTTGAACTTGATATATAATTCAAAGTAACCCTAGGCTATTTCTTTTAATGCCCTGTGGTGGATGGGAATGAAGCAATGAGGACAAAAGATTTAACTTGCAGTTTGATGGAGGCCCTGCAGATTAATGTACATGTTAAAAAGATCAATCAGTAAATGACTCTTGTTGAAGGCTGAAGGGAATATCAACTGAAATGTATTACATATAATAATGAAGATAACATCAAAAGTTTAAATGATTTAAATAATACTTATCTAACTTAATCTTAAAAATTTCTAACTAGATTGCAATTTTTTAAAACAGCTTATTATGATTATATAAGTGTGTGTAGGAAAAATAATACATTAATTAATTATAGTTCTTCTGAAGCATCATCTAATATATAGTAAATAAATTTTTTTAAAAGGCTTGATGCATAATAAGGTTTTTTTATTTGGTATGTTATATTTCAAATCTATCACCCCATTTCTACCAACATCATGACTACCAAATATAAACAAACAGAAAGGACAAATAAACAACAACAACAATAAAAAAATAAACATAAGCATTAAAAGACCAGCATAACAAGAAGTTTGAAAATGGGGTGATAGCTCTGAAATATATCACACCAAATAAAAAACCTCATAATGCATCATTTAAGCCTTTTAAAACATTTTATTTATAAAAATATATTTGAATAGCTCATTTGCAAAAAATGATAAATATTATATAAGTCAAAATTAAACTGAGTGCATCATTCTGTGCCTTATTTCATTGCCATAATTATTTGTCTGCAAAAGTCCACTGCCATTGTTACTTCATCCAAAATGCTGTGTGAGGCTTACCACACTACAGCTCCGAAGTGGAATTCACCCTGCAGCACTTTATCCAACAAAAATACAACTTTGCACACCTCCACTATACTCTAGGCTTTGATCAAAGTAAATATATATACATACATATGCAATTATATAGAGAAAAACAGACAAATAGAAAGATGAATTGCTAGATGTATATTTCAACACAATAAGTGTGATAATGATTTTCTAGTTAATCCTAATAATTAATTATTTTGGTAATTATTTGCATTACAAAAGATCTGTGAATCCAAGGAGCTTTGTGGCTCCAACAGAGCTTGCGGCCCTCCTGCAGTTACCGGATCTGCAAAGGCCCTAAACACGGCTCTGCCAAAATGCATATTATAATTGATTTTTTTAGATTTTTACTGGTAAAAAATACCACAATTTACAGAAAATGGATAAATTTGAATTAATCTATTTTTGCAAATGAACTTGCCATTTAAGTATATAAAAACTGGAATAATGATTCTTTTAATGACACAAAGATGTTTTGTTATATCTAAAGCTCTAAAAAGGAGTCTGAAAGTACTATGGATTATGAAGCATTTTAAAATCTTCAAACTTGATGCTGAAACACTTATCAGGAAATTGGAAAAAATAAGTAGACAGCAAATGACTGTTCTTTTTAATCAAACCTGTGTGAATGAAAAATAAAGCTAAAAAACACACATACATATATGTATATACATATGTACAAAATTGCAAAGTTTATAAGGCGGAATGATGCGTTTTTATTGTATTTGGTAATATTTCGGAATTAAAATTCTATTTTTAAACCAGGGGCTCACAAGTGCTTCTTGTCTGAAGTAGTTCTTGGGTTGTTCTGCTGTGTCTGGTCAACTTTGGGTCAAAAGATTCTTATCTTTTTTATTACTTGGGAAGGTTGATGTGCTTATGATTGTATCTTCTTTTCCTTTTTCTTATCATACCGCCTTATAAACTTTGCAATTTTGTACCTTTACATCAATAATTTTATGATGTTTCAGAAAAATTATAACCTACTAGTATATATGTATATTCTTGTACATTAAAGACAAATAATATTTTATTCCATATTGTTCATTAAAATAACTTGCATGTAACCTGGTGACTGCATGCACATTATCAAGCTTCTGTTTCAAGTAAAATAAGAAAAACTGATCTCCTTGTTCAATTTTTACATTAATAGACATTCAATTTCTTTTTCTTTTACTTCCAACTCATTTATCAAATGAACAAATTAAATCTTAAATGTATTTTCTACTGAAAAGCTGCTAATGAAGGTCGTAATTAGCAAAAAGATACAGAGCAGAAATTATCATTAAAAACAAAAACATAAAATTATAAAAAGAGAATCTTAGAAAATACCGTCAAGTGCAAAATGTTAGAAATTGTGTTTTCTGCTTTGATTCTAATATTGGGCAAAAGCTTTTTACATTTTGTTTTTTTTTTTCATTTATTTATTACACAACTCTTTATAAATCAAAACAATTAGCGAAGAATTTGGATAGTTTGTCAAAGAATTCTAATTATTTTTTTCTTTTTTACTCTTTAATGAAACCATTTCAATATATTTTCCCTGTATAATCATAAAAGCTATGATTTGATCAGAATTAATCACTGATTTGATAAAATCAAGAATAAAGCTATAATAAATTTAAATAAGGTTTCTAAGGCGGTTTAGAAATTAATAGAGAAGAAGCATTGAATTATTGTCAAGGTTTCCGGTACTTAGGTAACTTGATTGTTTTATAAAATTAGCAAAAAAGTAACCATGGAATTTTTTTACAAGAACTGCTACCTTCTTCTGAGTCTTAAAGAAAGGAGTTTTGTGCTTTAAAGCAAAAAAGGATTTGACAACTAAGTAAATTATAGATATAACAATTTTTTTTAAAAGTAATATGTTTGTTTGTTGTGGGGTGAAACACACCTCAAGTTGAACTCTTCCAGTAACTAAATATATGATCTCTCTTGTTCACCGAGAGAGAGGATTTCAGCCTAGCTGCCAGGAGCCGCTATGCTGCCAGGCCATATGCCATTTATGTATCTTTTGTAAATATATTTGTTAACTCCCAATACTCTTGTGTTGTTTCTTATATCTACAATGTGGACAACACCACACTCGATCACAACAACTAGCGACACAAGGATGAGATTCAAACACACAAGTACAACAATGTTAAAAGAAAATAAAAAATGAAATATCTGTTACTATTTTAGTAATGGCACCTTCCACTCTTTAGAAGTTGTTAAGGGTTTAAATAGCCTAAATGTTTGCAAGAAATTTCACTGAATGATCTATTTAAGGAAAACTAAATGTACTTATTTAATTCTTTTTTATAATTTTATAATTTTCTTAATTGAATTGAATTTGAAAACCCTATTAGCATTTTGAATTTGATGAGATAATAATGTACTGGTCTCAAGAACCAAGCCATCACTCATTTAAGATTTTGTTGCAGAAATCAAAAACTTAATTTCACGATGAACTAATTAAGTTTACATTCTGAAGCGTTAGGTTGGAAGCCAATGAAAATCCAGGCTTCTTCAATAATAAATATTTTAATGAAGGAAAACCTAAATATTAGTTTACTGGAACATTTATTCAGTGTCACAAATAACAATAATCATCACAAACAATAAAAAGAGAGCAAATTGTCTCTCTTTATTCTCTTTGTTCTTTTTTTACAGGAATTATTTTATATTTGTTTTACACTATTGTGGCTTGAAAATTATCAACTACTGTGGAATTTTGGTGGATTCTGCTGGTATAATCTATCATAATATAAAAAATAGATTGTTATGGTTGTATGAGACCTGGCACCCTGTAACTTTTCAGGAAATGAAGCCACAAGAGTTATTTCTAAAAAAAAAAATATCCTGCTTATGTGTAGAACTTTTTGGAAAATGAAACCAATAAAACTACAAAATGACATTTAACCGTGCCCCAGGCCAAGGTGGCAAAAACCGAGATAACCTCTTGAGGTGAGGCTTTGTGCAGGACTCAGTTTGCCTATGCTGAGCTGCTGAGCAGACCATCGCCCACCTGCTCACTGACTGCCCACTTAGTGTGCTTTGCCCTGATTTGTACCTAAAGGATATGAGGGTTACCGCCTGTTGTTTCCTCTCTAGATGGATATATCATGATGACCGTTTTCATAAACTTGAATTTTTGTTTTTTGTACAACTATTATTCGGACTGTTGTCCTCATCCTTATTATTGCTATATTCACAATGTTTTGGCCGATTAAATCTTCAGCCGTCTTCAGGTGATCGATCTTGGGAACCTTCTTGTCGTAATCGGGAATTACAGAATTTCGAACTTAACCCTTTATTCAAACTACAAATCTTCAAGCCTCATCCCAAGGATTCCTAAAAAGCATTTTTGTTTTTGTTCCTTACTCTTTTTTTAGGGGATATTTCTTTGAAATTCCTCCATTTTTTTTTTCTTTCTTGATTGCATTTATGGTTGAAATAAGAAATGTTTTCAATGTATTCTTTGTACTTGTATATTTTCAGCTGACAAAAGCCTTTGTGTGCATTCGATCAGACTGGCCAGAATAATAAAACCTTGTCAATATAAATCAAACACTATCTTCAACCTCAAAATCAATGCAGACATTGAAGATGAAACAAAAATCCCAAGAATGGAAACAGGATTGAAACAGTAAGTCTTTTATTTATTTATAGCTTTCTTTATTTAAACAACTTTGCATCAGAAGTTGAGCAGAATAGAAAGATGATGCACTTGTTAATCGGTGAATGACTAAAACGGACAGATTATGACATTACACAGTTTTTTTAAAGATGTAAATAGTTAATTATATTTAATTCTTCTTAACCCTTTAAACCCTAAAAAACTGATATATCAGCCTCAATGACTTAATGCAAAAGAAAATACACAAACAATGCTATTTCAACCTCGATTTTTTTACCATAACTTAGCAATATTACCAAGTAGTCACTCTTAGGTGTTCTATTAAAGAACCATATTAGGGTCGAAATGTCCGTGTGTGTTTTATTGCCTTTGGTTACTAAGGCTGATATATCGGCCCTTTAGAATCGAAAGGGTAAATAATGCTAATTAACAATATATTAAAATTTAAAAAATATATTATAAAAATGTTATAATAAATATTGTTCATGTATGCATTTGATGATACATGGAAAGGCAATAGTTCTTGTCCACAAATTGTTTTAGTATTAATTTGACCATTAAATAATCTATAGGAAATCTTTTAAAAGCAAATATTCTTACATATATAAAGATTTTGGTGTTACATTCCTAAAACTATAACACCCTTAATAAATAAAAATGTAACTAAAATGAATAACCTTGTTCCTCCCAAAAAAACAAAGAAAATCAACCGTCTTCAAAAAACAAACAAAAGAACAAAAAGAAAACATTAATAGGCAAAAACTGTAAAGCAAGTAAACTAGGTAGAGTATTTATATACAGTTTTCAGCATTCAATGTCCTTATGGTAGTTGATATGCATCTTAAATAAATAAATAAATCAACCAAAATCATTACATTCACCATTAGCTACATTGGGCAGATAAGACCCATTAACTTGGGAGAGCATCTCATCTAGGTGAAGGGCAACACTGAATGCAAAAAGCTCAAGTATATAGACCACATAAAATGGCCTTGTGCCTAACTTGGGTTGGTTCTTGATAAGTAGATATAATATATATACATATATATATTTATATTATTCTAAATAATAAGGTTGCTTAAAATTATAGTTAGAGGTCTCAATTTCAGTGATAGACCGTGTGTATTAGTTAAGTGTAGACACGGACTCAACAGGAGTCGGCAACTGCTAGGTCGACCTGACGAACGCATAAGCAAGAAACTTGTCGACATAAGCGAGAAAGTTGTAGACTCCCGTTGACTCCATGTCTACACTTAACTAATATATATATATATATATATATAATATACACACAGATATTTAAGGTTAAGAATCAAAAGTAAAAAATATAAAAATCAATTTCAGATGTAGTTGTTATGAAATGGTATGATACAATTCCAGATTCTAAGCTTTTACCACTAATCCATCTTTGGGCTTAAATAATATATATAATGAATAATCTATAGATAGGAAATTTGCTTTAATTTTATGTATATAAACATTATTATTTAATTTTTTCATTTCTTTTCAAATCTATGAATATTTAATTAATATGTTTCTACATTTACAACTTATATTTGTTCGTTTCTCAATCTTATATTTTGAACAAATTAGAAACTTTTGAATCATTTTTTTATACACGTCTATGCTGTGCTTTTTCTCTCTTTTTAATTAATAGAGTTTTCTGTAAAAGTATTTTAGAGATAACAAACTAAAAATTAATCAGAAAATTAAATGCACCATATTTTTTTTTCTCAACAATATTTGGTTCCATAATTGAATTAGTCTATGTATTAGATTTTATTAAATATTTTCTGAATATTCCTCCAACAGAGTTAGATTATTAATAAAATGAAAAGTGTTTGTAAATTTCCTCTCTTAAAAAAAGAAAGAATTGAGTTTACTTTTATCTTTTTTTATGTTTCTATTTGAGATGATTTCTAATTTATTTTATGTATGCAGATATTTTACCTTATTTGCCACATGACAGGCAAGTAAGTATTAGATAATTCCAATTTAGGTTATCAAGTAGAAAAGTACACTTGAATGTTCACTGGTATTTGCACTTAATATTTTGGTGCATGTTAAACATTCTATAATATATGTGAGGTTTTAGGTGACTGCTTTAGCTGATTGTCAATTTCAGGAAATTTATTTATCCGATTAATCTGGGAATGAAGCGTGTTGTTTCTAAGCCAACCTTCCATATTAGTTGGCACAGAGCAATGAGGAACAGAGATTTTATTGTCAATAAAGAACTTAAGGAAGCTCTGAATAGGTCAAACAATTGGTCAATAAAACAGCAGAAGGTTTCATTCGTATCTGTTGCAATATCCTGAATCCATTGTAGGAATGGAAATGATAAAATATATTAACAATGCTGAAATTCACCAAACATAAACCTTAAGAAAAGCAATCATTTAAGTGAGAGGAAAAAAAAAAAGAACTGAAAAGGTATGAAAAGAAAACCATGTCTAAAAAAAACGATTCAATTTTATGATCTTTTTTGGTCAGATTTATATCCATGGATAAGAGTTGGTGCAATGGAAAAACATAAAATTCGCTACACATATTTTCAAAGAATTATTTTTGCAAGTTCTGGGTTGTATGAAAAAAGACAAAAATACAATGAATTCCTGAATTTGTCTTTTTTTATTCATAGAGAAAGTTACAGTGAATTATTGACAATTATTAGCAACAATTGACAAGATGCAAGCAACAAAACAAAGTATAAAAGTGACAACTAATTTTTATAAATACAAGCCATCATGAAATCAATGTTTCTAAATTGATTTTATGGGAACCAATTCAGATTTATTTGTCATGAATAAAAATGATAGGGCTTACTTATAACTGATAATTATTTTGGCAGTGATGGTTTTAATCTATAGCAGGAACAATTATTTGTCTTCATGTTTGTCAATAATGTATAGGTGGTTTTCTCACTTGGTTCATTTGTTTCTTTGTTTCATGACATATCAAACTGTCTGTTTTACAAGGTTTATAATTTGGTTTTCTCAACATGGTTTTGATCAAATAGCTTGTAGAAAAATCTTTGTTGTTTTATGGAAATATTGGGTCTACCATGTAAAAAAGATAATAACAGATCCTTAGGGTCATTTGCATTACTTGTCTATTAACATGGTATGAGCTATGTGAGTAAACTAAAGCTGGATTGTTATTATGTAACATAATTTCCAATATTTAGGAAGAACTTTGTCAAACATGTTGCATGATTTATAATATTGATCACCAGTTACACAATTGTATGAATTTTTTAACTCATACTTTTTAAATAAATCTCCAGAAATCATTATGGGGAATTCTTTGTGCTCACAATCCCAAGTCAAAATAGTTAAAAGAATTGAATTTTATTTATTATCCAAAACTTTTTAGATTATACAACCTGAGATTTTACATATTTTCAAACTTTCTTGCTGCTGAGTACACAATGCAGTTTTCTCGTAGTAGAGACCCACGTGTTTTCTGGCACTTGGTGGGTTGGATTCAGAGGGGGAGAGACGGTGTTGTCGGTCTGCGTATCATTCCAAGATTGGTCTAAACAGGCGTTGTCGTACCTGTTTTATATGGGAAATGGGAGGTACTCCAGGGTACTTCTGGGAATATATATGTATGAATATATGTATGTATGTATATATGAGGCAAATTTAGGTGATAGACAAAACTGATTCTAAAACCCAGGTTATTAAAGCTAATTAACCACAACTGTTTGGTACTTTATGAAAGGGAAGGTAAAACTTTGATATGCTACCAGCTATTTAGCCTTGGTTGTGAGTGGATTCTTGCATTTGTTACAAACAGAGGGGCTTTGTCATTGTGCAAAGTTTTGCAATTTAAAATCAAGATTGTACAAATATCCTTCCAAACATTAATATACATGTCAGATTATCATGTAGATACAAAAAATGTAGAAAATTGAGTAAAAAAAAATATATATATATATATATAAATTTTATTATTTATATTTGAATAATATTAGAATATTTAGTCACCTATTTTGATTGGTTGGTTTTTTTAAAATACCATTTAGGATAACATAATTTGCTTTCAAACCTTGAACTGCTTTGGCAATTTTTCTATTGATTAAACATTTTTTAAGAAATTCTTCCATTTTCTTACAGTTTGTGAAGAGGGTGAATAATCATTGCCCCTCTCACTTATATTATAAATAGGAAATCCCCCTCTCTACTATTCATGTATGTGTAGATGTTGAAATGCAAGGAGGATTCTGATTGGCTGCAGCATAGAGGAGGGAGGAGAAGCCCGCCAAACTAAAGCAATATGATTTTGTAAAGAAAAGGAGAGAGAGTCAAGACTTCTGTGTAGAAACTTATTATCTCAGTTTGAAATGGATTTACTGTCTCATTTATGTGGAAATGGATTACTTTTATAGACAACATCAAAAAGAAAGAAAGTAAGTAAAATTACTGAATCATATTCATTATGTATTTATGATAAAGAAAGAAAATATGAAGAACACCTCAACTTTTATTTGGCTGGTTTTCTTTTAGTTCCTGCTGGAAGACTAATGTCATCTTTTATTTTTTCTAGTTGAATTTATTTACCACAATAAAATCAACATAAGTTGGCATATCTTTTTAGAGTATTAATTATTTAAATTGGAGTCGAATGTGTAGGACCTTTGGCTTCCAGAAGAAATGGAATCACTAGTTTAGATACTTGTTCAGATAATTCTGAATTATAACACCCATGGGTGCCATATTTAGTGATAGTTAGTTCAAACTGCATATGAACACCCACGTGTGTGAAAACTTGCTGGGTTGCTTTTCTATTAAAATATCACCATTGTGATACATTTTTCTAATAAATTGAACCCACAATTCATTTCTTTAAAGGTCTCCTGTTTTTTTTCCGTATAAATAAATATTGATACTATTCAATTACTCTTCAAGGACTCATTATTTAATTTGTGGAACAGAATTTATAGATAGGTTGGCGGTTTTTTAGAATAAGCAAATGGAGAAATATTTTTGCTCGGGGACTTTGCACCGGTTTTAAGACAGTAATTTGATTGCTTAGGATTAGGATTTAAGCATTAAGGTTTAGGGTTCGGCCAAATTTCTCCATTTACTTGTTCTGCAAAAGCGCAGACAGGTTTATTTTACCCTGTTCAACAAATGATAATATCAAGAATTTTTGGCTCCTATACTATCCTAGAATTCCATTCTTTAAGAACTAGCTGCCCCAACATGAAGGTTGTGTTAACTGTTTCATACGTAGATGAATAACTAAAGGGTCAATTGATTATACATTTTAACCTGTTAGAAATTAATTACCTTATTCACTCCGTCCTGGTAGAATTCAAAATGGAGGGAGGGAACTTCTTCGAGTAGTACTACTATTGACGTTTGGGAACGGAATCATTGGATTGACACGCGCCATTTCCACTTCTATAAAAGAGGGGAATTGGCTCACTTCGCAACGGACAATTGAAAGGAACAGAAGTGGCGAACCAGCACCCGTGATGTATTATTGTGTTCTGTTTCCATTTTCCGTCATGAAGGGTTTTATATTCATTGACTAATTGCTTCGGACTGTTACTTTGTCGAACCAGCACCCGTGATGTATTATTGTGTTCTGTTTCCCTTTTCCGTCATGAAGGGTTTTACATTCATTGACATTTCTAATTGCGTCGGAGTCGGACTGTTACTCGGGCGAGCCGACTTCAGTAATGTTTTGTCCGTCAAGAAACTGAACTACCAGACCAGGTATTATTATTACCGTTCTAAGGTCGCAACAGACCATTGTTGCAACTCTCGGATTGTTCGGATACTATTGTGCTTGTGCTTATTTATTTTTTCCCATAAACCTAAAGTAGAGTGGAAGAGAGTGGGAAGAGAAAAGATTATCCTTTGTATTAGTATTAGACTGGAAGTTAAAATAGTGCATGCATGGTATCAGTATATTTATGGTGTCTAATTTTATGATATCTTTAGTGAATGCGCTTAAAGGATATGCAGTAAGTGCAACCAAGTGAGAGACAAAAATTATTGAATGATTCAATCAATATATTTTAGTGTACTTTGTGATATTCTTATCTCAAATCTTTATTGCTTTTCAAACTAATAAAATGTTGAGTTGAGTAAGTGAATTACTTATGAGTAATAAAAACTTTTAATGGTCTGCAAATTTAATCAGGTTATTTTAATGGCAAAGCATAATAGAGCAAGATAATTGAATGTTTCGCTTATTTTTTTAAATAAATATTTGCTTGAAATAATCAACTTTATTTTTTAGTTAAGAAATTTTTTAAAATTGTGGAAATTGATTTGACTTACAGAGAGTGAGTTGGCCAATGGGTGGGGAAGAAAAGCATTCTAAGTTGGAGTATGTAAAAAAAAGGGGGTAAATGTTTCGTTGATTGCCCATTTGCCGGTGAAAGTGTAAAATGTAGTTCCTTGGAAAAATTGCACCGGGTCAAAAAAAGAACAAAATCAATGTAACGAAATAACCTTTTATTAACATTAAAGAAAAGAAC
>JAUZSX010290113.1:0-14305 GCA_034780655.1 Idiosepius hallami
CTTCCGACCCTAAAGGGCCGATATATCGGCCTTGGTAACATTAGGCAAAACAGACACACCGACATTTCAACCCTTATGATTCTTTAATAGAACGTCTTTAAGTGACTATGTGTGTGTGTGTGTGTGTGTGCAGACGCAGTTTTTTTAATAATGCGGACTATTTAACCCATAGCTGGAGGGAGTGTCTAGAAAAAGGTGAAGAAAAACAGAATCCTTTGAGCCCCGACTATTACCAAGTTGTCACCACCACCACTCAGAGTCGTTATATTACAGGAACAATCCTTTCAACCCTAAGGGGCCAATATATCGGCCTTAGTAACCAAAGGCAAAAAAGACACTGAAATTTCAACTCTAATATGATTCTTTATAGGAAGGCTCTGAGTGACGACTTGGTAATATTGCTAAGTCAAGGTCCAAAAAGATGAATTTGAAATATCGTTGTGATTGTTTGTGTGTCTTCTTTTGCCTTAAGTCGCCAGGGCCGATATATTGGTTCTTTAGGGCTTAAAGGATTTTAAGTGACTACTTGGTAATAAGTTAGGGTCCAAAGACGAGGTTTAAATATCGTTGTTTTCGTGTCTTCTTTTAACTTAAGTTGCCAGGGCCGATCCATCGGTTCTTTAGGGTTTAAAAAAATTAAAGTTAAATTATTGGTGTCCCTTCTTTTGCCTTATATTATCAGGGCCGATATTTAGGCCATTTAGGATCGAAAGGATTAACAAACAAAAAAAGTTATAAGAGAGAAAAAAAATTGTGTTTCAAACGGCGAGAAAAAGTAATAAAAAAAGTTAAATAAATAAAAAAAATGGATGAAGATGAAGAAAAAAAGGTGGAATGGTTGTTTAAGTAAATTCTATGAGAAATGATTGCTTAAAGGAGGTTTGCTAGAGAGACAGACCTGTTTCCATATCTGGTTATAAAAGTGACCAGGGTGAGCGAAATGAAGACAAAAAGTTGAGGGTGTCGAGCCATGAACCTGAAGAAGCAGACATGTGGAGCCCACTGCCACATCCTCCATTGGCTCCACGTCACAATCTCGCACTTTCACGCGAGATTTCGGTCAGCAGGCACCACCACCGCCACCGACATAACGTTTACACTACTCCAATCCTCTACTCTCTCTATCTCTCTGTCTATCTATATCTCTCTGTCCCCCCTTTCTTTCACTCTCTATGTCTCTCTCTATACCTCTGTCTCGCTCTCTGTCTCTCTCTGCCTTTCTCTCTCTGTATCTCTCTATCTATCTATCTGCCTATCTATCTATCTATCTATCTATCTATCTATCTATCTATCTATCTATGCCACCAACATGGCGTTCACACTACTCCAATCCTCTCTCTCTCTGTCTCTCTGTCTATCTATATCTCTCTGTCCCTCTCTCTTTCACTCTCTATGTCTTTCTCTATATCTCTATCTCTGTCTCTCTCTCTGTCTCTCTCTGCCTTTCTCTCTATCTATCTGCCTATCTATCTATCTATGCCACCGACATGGCGTTCACACTACTCCACTCCAATCCTCTCTCTGTCTCTCTATCTATATCTCTGCCCCCTCTCTTTCACTCTCTATGTCTCTCTCTATATCTCTGTCTCTCTCTCTCTGTCTCTCTTTGCCTTTCTCTCTCTATCTATCTATCTGCCTACCTATGTATCTATCTATGCCACCGATATGACGTTCACACTACTCCAATCCTCTCTCTCTCTCTCTGTGTCTATCTATATCTCTCTACCCCCCTCTCTTTCACTCTCCATGTCTCTCTCTATATCTCTATCTCTGTCTCTCTCTGTCTCTCTATCTCTCTATCTATCTATCTGCCTATCTATCTTTCTATGGCGTTCACACTACTCCAATCCTCTCTCTATATATCTCTGTCTATCTATATCTCTCTGCCCCCTCTCTCACTCTCTATGTCTTTCTCTGTTTCTGTCTCTCTCTATCTCTCTCTGTCTTTCACTCTCTCTATCTATTTATCTATCTATCTATCTGTCTCAATCTATCTGTTTCTCTATCTCTCTGTCTCTTTCTGTATTTCTCTATATATCTATCTCTCTATGTCTCTTTCTCTCTCTCTCTGTCTCTTTCTGTCTTTGTCTCTCTCTTTCTCTCTCCCCTTCTCTGTGTCTGCTCTCTCTATATATCTCTATCTCTGTCTCTCTCTCTCTCTCTCTCTCTCTATCTATCTATCTATCTATCTATCTATCTGTCTGTCTGTCTGTCTTTCTATCTGTCTCAATCTCTCTGTTTCTCTATCTCTCTGTCTCTTTCTGTCTCTCTATATCTATCTCTCTATATCTCTATATATCCCTCTCTCTCTCTCTCTGTCTCTCTCTCTCTATATATATATATCTCTATAATACTCTATCTCTGTCTCTCTGTCTCTTTCTATTTCTCTATGTGTCTCTCTCTATCTCTCTTTCTTTTTCTCTCTCTCCGTGACATTGTTCACATTCTCTTTTTCTATCAGCACTTCTTCGCTTCTTTCTCATTATCCCTTTTTTCTGCCCCCCTCTCTTTACTTTCTCTCTCTCTCTCTCTCCCTGTACGTGATATTGTTCACATTCTCTTTTTCTATCAGCGCTTATTAATCGCTCTCTCTCTCTCTCTCTTTCTTTCTCTCACTCTCTCTATCTTTAATTTTCTTCTTCCTCATTTTCTTGTCTCTTTTTTTCCTTCTGTCTAATTTCCTTTTTCCTCTTCTTTCTTTTCTTCTTTTTACTCGTTTTTTTTTCTTCTTTTTCTTCCTTATTTTCTTCCTTTGTTTTCCTCTTTTATTTTATTTTTTCTTCTTTTTTCAAGTTTTCATCATCATCATCATCATCATCATCATCATCATCATCATCAGTTTAGACAAATAAATCACTTTGAAAACATTGACCCGTTTTTGGGTCGTGGAAAGTTAAACAAAACATCATCGAGTCTGTCAGTACTCTATTTAGATGGGGCTGGCGGCCGGGTGGTTACGGCCACTTAGACCACGTAAGCAAAAAATGTAGCTTCTTTTTCGACCCCTCTCTCCGAACAGCTCTTGCTTGGTCCCTCCTACAAATAGTCTCCTCACACCGACCAGGCGAGCTGCCTGAGCCTGCACTGACTGCAACTGAACTTAGTCAAGAAGGTCTTGACTTAGTGCACTGCACTGTGCACTGGCAGTGCAGTGTACTGTGCACTCACTGCAGTGCAGTCTGCAGTCAGTCCAGTCAGTAGGAGGCCTGAGAATGGCAACAGCAACAGCAGAACAATAACATTAACAAACAAACAACACAAAAACACTGATAGACAGCAGTCAGTTCAAGAGCAAGACTAGTCCGCCGCCGGTCAAAAATCACATTGAAGACGTAAGTGCTAGAGAGAACACTGCAGTGCAGTGCAGTCAGTACTGACTGCACAGAACAATGACAGTGAGTGCACACTGTGCACCCACCACCAGCGGCAGCAGCACTTTTCACTTCCCAGTGACCACACACGGCAGTACACGGCACACACACACACCACACCACGCACGGCGTCCAGGCCTAGTTGGTCATTTGGTCATAAGATGTCATAGTTCGAAATAGCATTGTCAGTAACGAACGACAGATTCTTCTTACCAACAGTTGATTTCACGCCTAAACTATAAAAAAATCCAAATTTTCTCGGTGTATTTTTGTGTTGTTTGTGTGTGTGGTGATCCCAAAGTTTCGAGGTAATGATGAGTAACCTTAATGTTTTCTGGCTAAAGATCAGTGACAGTGGCCAAAAAGTTTTCCAGGTCAAAATAAGAACTGATGAAAATTTTTAAAAAATGGGGGTGAACAACAAATTGAAAATTAAATTAACAATCAAAGCCCGGTATTATAATTACAAGGGACCGATCTTGACTCATAACCGGTTATTCTCCATGTGACAGACGCAAATAATACACCGTGTTGTATTGTCGTTGTTGTAATGGAGTTCGACTTTTATTCTTTTAATAATTGTAAGTTTTTGGCTTTTTTATTTCGTTTTTATGGGAAATATTCGTAGCAAATAATTGTGTTATTACTTTAATCTCCAAAAAGTCATTTTTTTAAAATAATTTTTTGTGTTAATATATTACTATAATGATTAAATTGTCTATAAATATTTTGTTAATAATTTTTGTGTACATTTCATCATTTTGTTGGTGTGTGTACTCTCAAGTAAATTTAATATTTCATCATTTTTTTTTAGAGAGAAGAAAAGCATTCAATTTTATTATTATTATTATTATTGCAAAAAGTAAAATTATTCATTTATTTCAGTATTATTTTGATAAGAATTAAGTTTTTTTAAACGTTATGCAAAAAAAATGATAATGATAAACGAGTTTTGTCGTTTTTTTGTTTGTTTTTTCTTGCAATGCGACATTCTTTATAAATGGCTTAATAAAGTAAAGTTGTTTTTTTTCTTGAATTTCAATAAAAGGGGTTTCCTCCTCCTCAACTCAAATTATTATCATGAGATCATCAGACACACGATATATGCGCAATTAGTCTTTAGAAATTTTTATTTCAGGCGTAAAATCACACTCAATGAAATTCTTAACACATACAGCAACAGCACACTGTCGTATTTATTTTCCATATGAAATTATTTTTTCCGAAGATATCAATGTTTTTCTAAAGGGGGGGTTCTAATGATTGGTGTTATGTTTGTTTTGTTGCAAATATCATTAATATTAAATAAGTGGGTTAGGGTTGATATTAGGGTTGAGAGTTGATTTTAAAAAAGACGAAAGAAATAATTCAAAGGACGGGGGGGGGGTCCCGGGTCAAAAAGGACAAAAATAAAGAAAAACAAAACTAAAGATTTAAAGAACAGTAAAGAAACAAACAAAAAAAAAGGTCCGCTGTCTGTCTGTTAAGCCACGCTCGATATGTGTTTGTTTCAGCTTTAACGTACATCCAGAACGAAATAATAAGAAAGATAATATATTTACTTGGTAGAGACAAACCCAAGTTTGGCACAAGGCTATTTTACGTGCTCATTATACCTAGTCTTTTTGTAATCAGTGTTACCCTTCACCTAGATGAGGATATTTACTTAGTCAAGAAGCCCAAACCCAAGTTTATTACTTATTATTATTTTGCTTATTAAACAATGGCATTATATTTATCAAACAATTAATATTGAAGCAGCAATGAATATAACAAAATAACCCACAAAGACAGGCATAAAAAGAACAAGTTTGATTATGGAGTTATAACTCTGAAATATTACTTTCTGAATAACACCTTTAAGGCATTATTTAAGCCTTTTTAAACATTTTATTTTTTTTGCGTTTCTTTTATTCCAGATGATAAAGAATCAATTTATTTGATTCATAACCCGACTGTTTTCCTCTTGTTTGAATGACGACCCTCAACAGGCACCTCTGTCGACTTTCCCAATTGATCTTGTAAACCATACATGACCCGCATGAACAACCGGTTGTTACAATGGTTTTCATGCTTATCATTTCACTCTTGATTGACAGCTTCGATTACGAGCACTTTGCTGACGAGGTGAGCATCACTCTCATCTTCTTTTTTGATCTCGCGTGGAAGCTGGGACAGGAGATTCCTTCTCTCATCACATTTGCCCTCACCATGGTCAGCATCCCCGAGGATTAAAGATCAGAGTGTCAGCTCTCTTTGTCTCTGTAATGGGCCCTTAAACCATGGCCATCACCAGTGGTCACACCTACTATAGACAAGGAGTGTCCAGTCTATATTCAAGGTGTACACCGTCTATAGACAAGATGTACCCAGTCTAAAGAGTCTCTAGACTGGGTACATATCTGTAGAAGACACCTTCTTCCTTATAAATTTGCCTTTGCGTGTCTAAGGGTGAAGCACACCCCACACCACTTTCATTTTACCTGCTGTTCTTGTTGAGTCAAAAGATTGTTCATTTTGCCACTGAAACCCATTTGCTTGCAATTAATGATGTCGACGTTTCAACAAAAAACTCTAAAAAACTTGAAATTCATCATTGATGACACATGGAAGAAACTTAAAATGGTATAAAATTAATTTTTAAAAACTGGATTCAAAAAGTTTGAATTGAACAAAGACTATTTCTACCTTGAGAAAAAAAAACAATATCTCAAAAAGACAAGAAAAAAATAAAGAATTATTTGATGATATCAATGATTCTCTTGGTAAAAACAAATGCTCATCTTGTTTTATCTGCAAATCAACAAACCTTATCTGCAGTTTTTGTTTGTTTTTGACATAATGAAGTCACTTCAAAGGGCATCGTTTGGTCTAAAAAATAGAGATATATTATATATACTTGATGAGCAGCTCCAATCAAGTTTGGCACAAGGCCATTCTAAGAAATAAAGATATATGTATTGAATAATTTCAAAGAAATATGTTATACTAGAAGTATTGCTTGGTTATTGCTCAGCGCTGGGGACTTGCCACTAACATAATAAGAAAAGCCTGTTGTCTAGGAATACACTCTTTCCTATTTTTTATACAAAATTTTATTCTATACTAAATTCATTTCTAATTCTTTTTCATGCTAAATTTATTTTTAATGGTTTTTATACTAAATTTATTTTGATTGATTTTTTTTATACTAAATTAATTTTTAATATTTTTCTCTAAGGAAGTTTATGAAATAAGACTATCATATATATGCAAATTTTAGTAGTCTGAATCATTTTTTATATAACTATCATAATTCTTTTTTTCTGAAGATCTCTATGTATAAACAGTCTGTTTTTTTCTGATTGTTTTTTTTTTTTAATAAGTTACATTTAATTTTTTTATGATTATTTTTATTATCTGAACAACACTTGTTAAAGGAAAAAGATTTTTTTTCAAAAATACTTTGTGTTTAAAAGTAAATTATTTTTTCAAAAAACACTTCTTTGTATCTTGAAGAAGTTTTTAAAAATATCTTTAAGCAACAATCTCGACTTCTATTTTGTTAAACTGATTTATATAGTCAAGTTGCATTAGAGACACTGGTTCCTGTCAGATCACCAAAGTTAAGCAACGTCAAGCCTGGTCAGTAGTTAGATGGGTGACCATATAAGCTTACGAGTGTTTATAGTTCAAATTCATGTTTTACTTCGGCTCAATCTAGCCATGCACAGTGCTCGTGAACTTGATATTAAAAACTGGGTGTAGAACCTGTTCAAACGCGATGATTAGAGTTTTAATAGTATATAGATTTACTTAGTGAGCAGCACCAACTAAGTTTGGCACAAGGCCATTTTTAAAGTGAATGCAATGGTTTTGACTGGAATTTGAACTCACGCACTGCAATTCCAAAGCCTGAGCTTTTACCAATGCCCTAACTTAATTTTTACAAAATATATATGGAGTTTGAAAATAGGAAATAGAGTTGTCTCCCTTTATAAACAATTTTCATATCAAAAGTAAAATCGCCCATGTAAACTATCATCGTCCTGTTTTTTAATTACTAACTTATGAAATACAGAATTGAATGACCAAAAAATAAAGAATTGGTTCTTTTACTGCAGCAAAAATTCTCAAAAGCGTTTACACATTTGTTTACACAAACATGTGTTTCATGTAGCTACCTTCATCTTCAGGCAGAAAGCATCAAAACAGGATGTTAAATCTTGAAGTTGATTTTAAACCAAACAATATCAACCAATCAATGGCTGGTTCATGCATTGGAAGCCGACCAATCACGTTACTTTGAAAATATTTCATGGCTAATCAATGTCAAGCAGTGGGTGGCGAAGGTGGAGCATTGGTAAAAGCTTGGGCTATGGAATCATATTACGCGAGTTCAAATCTCAGTCAAAACCATTGCACCTACCTTTAGCTGCCTCAGGATGATGGGGTTTATCAATTTGGGAGAGTATCTCATCTAGGTGAAAGGAAACACTGATTTCAAAATCCAAAAAAAGGTCCTTCTGTTTGGGGGTTCAGCATGGGCTAGGGACTCTTTCTTGTAAAAACAAATATGCTACAGAAACAGTAAAAAAACAAATTTGCAGCCCAATGCACCACTGTGTGTAATGATTGAGCATAGGGCTAGTCACTCTTTCTCATAAAAACAAGTATGCTACAGAAACAGCAAAAAAAACAAATTTGTTGCCCAATGCACCACTGTGTGTAATGATTGAGCATAGGGCTAGTGACTCTTTCTCATAAAAACAAGTATGCTACAGAAATAGCAAAAAGCAAATTTGCAGCCCAATGCACCACTAGGTGTAATGATTGAGCATAGGGCTAGTGACTCTTTCTTGTAAAAACAAGTATGCTACAGAAACAGCAAAAAAAACAAATTTGCTGCCCAATGCACCACTGGGTGTAATGATTGAGCATAGGGCTATCAACTCTTTCTTATAAAAACAAGTATGCTACAAAAACAGCAAAAAAAAAAACAAATTTGCTGCCCAATAGGAGTAAGCGGCAAAAATGAAAAGAAAGATTCAAGTCTGTATGTCTTTATTTTAATTGAATGATGAAACCTAGACTTCAGGAGATAGATTCGTTTGCCCGAGGAAATAGAAACCGAGATAGAATGTTTCCACTCAAGAATTCCGGTTCCGAGCGAAAAGGATGAAGAATCGTTGCAACAAATAACTTAATAAATGAAAGCTTTCGAATGAAAAATCTTGCCCGATAGAAATTCTTGCAAGTCTTGCTTTAAAAAGGAAACTCAAGAACAATATGGCCGAATAATACAAAAATGTATGAATGTAAAAATAATTCAGCTAAATCAATATTATAAAACTTTGCTATATATAATGGCTATTCTCTATCTTTAGGTGGTGAGGTGGAGCATTGGCAAAAGCACGGACTATGGAATCGTATTACGCGTTCAAATTCCTAGTCAAAATCATTGCATCTACCTTTACCCGCCACAGACAGGTGGGGCTCGTTAACTCATCTAGTTGAAGTGCAACACTGATTACAAAAGGTCCATGAGTGTAATGAGCACATAAAAATGGATTTTGGCCTAACGTGGGTTTGTGCTCGACCAAGTAAATATATATATATATATATATATATATATATATATGACTAGGATTTGAATCGCATGATACGATTCAAGAGCCCGAGCTTTTACCAATGCTCCACCGTCGCTGCCCATTTCTTCGTTGATATGAGGAGAAAACCTTCTAGAAATTTGGAACGTTCTTCCCGCCTTTTCCAAAACAGCAGCCCATCAATTTATTTGCTAAGCTGATTGGCACTCAACAACGACGGAAATAATGAATGACTTTTCTTTAGGGACTCTAGTTAATATTTCCATCATTTATTTTCTCCTCTCCCTTTACAAATCTTCGCAGAAAACGCTGGCCACTGGCTGCCATATATTACAACCAATGCCATTTTGTAAAGCCGGATAAGATACGTATAGCATAAAGTGATTTAGGGGCTGCACAATTTTACGCCTTCTGGGATTATATTATTTTAAAATGTATGAATTCAACCTACTAGTCACTTTTCAATTAGCGCCCATTAGTTGGAAAAGTTATAAATTTTCACGGGTGTATCAAACTGGGTATAATTGATTTTGTATTGACATTTAAATTGGTTTGTCCGACTAATTCCAAATAAATATAAAAGTAGGTAGATTTAATTTATTTTATTTACATTTAGATTAGTTTGTTTCAATAACTTAAAATAAATATAAGAATGACTCGGACCCATTTGCGGAGAAGTCCATTTGGCCTTATGAGTAGGCAAAATATAGTTTTATGATTAGGTATTTTAAAACAACATCCTTGAACCGAATAGTAATTCAAACATTCGTGTTATTTACGAATATAAATTCTGTCTGGGGACAAATGCCTCTCAGATGTCTAGAAAAATTAATGAGCAAACTGAGCAGCAATGGTTTGAATAATTACGACCTTGTGATTTTAGTCTTTAAAACCAACCCGTGGTCGGCCTGTTTAAGATATTGTATGATAAAATATCAGTTCCAAATAGGACAATTCCTTCTTAATGACCTAATATAATTAAGTTTATATCAATTTCTGTTTTCTAATTGGTTGTTTTTGTTTTTTTTTGTTTTCGTCTCTGGATAAAAAAAAAATGGAATGCTTCAAATCTTAACGGTCATACCCTACTCACTAAAAATATTTTATTAAAAATATGGTATATTTGGTTTTGTTTGATTTACATTCAATTATTTTTCCTTTTTTTATTTTTTGTCGTTGTTTTTTTTTGGGGGGGGGATGGGTGCTATATCAATATTTTGTCATTTAGTGCCGAAGCCAACTAGTTTCAGTATATGATGAAGAATTATATATTTTAAAAAAATATAGAAATAGCATTTTTGTATCTCTAAAAAGAAAATAGTCTTAATTTTAAATGTATTTATAAACAGTGTATTTTGCAGGTAGTAGATCATTTTGACCTGGTAATGTTCTAAGTAGATCCCATGCTGGAAAAGTGTACACACTCCCGGGTTAGACTGTGTAACTAGTGTTCTAATAATAGCCTGTTAATCTAGTAAAATAGTTCTCAACATTAAATAGCCACAAATGATAATGTGCCGCTCGATAAAGCAACCAAACAACTGTATAGGAAACCTTCGAATGTCTTAATATGGCAGGTTTATTGAAAGTTTTAATAGACGCAATTGTGGAAACCATACCGATTGCAATGCATTGAATTAAACTGTATTTAATGTGGTGAAGACGAGCGCATGTGTATATACATACGCGCACACACACACTACCCTTTACCTTCCTATGCACACATCCGTGTGTATCTAGTAACGTATAGGTGTTTATGCCCAGACCTATTGGCACGCAAAGGATACAGGTAATGATTTTCAGTTGTGTGGGTTTACAGAAATATGAAATTGAAAAAGATAAGCCCTCATTGAAAGAAAATCATAGGAAAAGTGTGCTAGAATTTTATTTATTAACCCTAAAAGTGCTCATAGTGTTTTTACTTATGTAGAGTGAGGTCAAAAAAGCCAGGTGTTTTTTAAATTGCTTTCCTCTATATTACTAAGCCTGTGAGAATATTATATTTACTTGGTATTATTTGTTGAAATATACATCTATCAACATATCACTCCCTCTGTCTCTCTTTACATATACATATATATATATCATATTTACTTAGTGAGCACCAGCCCAAGTTTGGCATAAAGCGATTTTTACGTGCTCTTACCCGGACTTTTTATATTCGGTTTTACCCTTTAAATCACAAAATAGTTAAGTAATGACAAGAATATTCTTTGATAAAAGCATATTGTCACGGCCCTACTATTAAATACAGGATTAAAAGAAATGAAAAAAAAATCACAAAATAGTTAAGTAATGACAAGAATATTCTTTGATAAAAGCATATTGTCACGGCCCTAGAAATAAATACAGAATTAAAAGAAATGAAAAAAAAATCACAAAATAGTCAAGTAACCTTAAAATGATTCTTTGATAAAAGCATATTATCACAGTACTAATTGTTAGAAAAAGATCAAATAGGTACAGTTTCTTTTTTTCTTTTTTTTCTTTCCTTTTCTTTATTTATTCTCCATCTATTTTTATTCGTTTATTCATTTATTTGCTTATTTATTTTTTGCAAATACGTGCCATTTTATAATTTGATGTTTGCTTGTTTAAGAAAAATAAAGTTAAAAATGTAGACAATGAAAAAATAAGGTTGTTTTGAATAGGAGAGCAAAGTGAAAAGTAACGAATCACTGAAGATATTATATTTACTTGGTGAGCACCAACCCAAGTTTGACACAAGGCCATTTTTATGTGCTCTTACCCAGGCTTTTTGCATTCGGTGTTACTCTTCACCGAGATGAGATGCTCTCCCAAGTTAACGAGCCCCATTTGCTCGAGGCAGCTAAAGTGAATATATTGGTTTTGACTGGGATTTGAACTCGCTTAATACGATTCCAGAGGCCGAGCTTTTACCAATGCTCCATCGTCGCCGCCCTAGTTCTATGAAGGACTCATTCCATCGCCGGGAATAAAAGGTGACCGAAGAGTGGCCCAGTCTTGCGACTGAGCTGAAGCTCTTGTGGGATTTCAGGCTCTAGGGAGACCCCTAGAGTCTAGATGAAAGAAAAAGAAAGAGAAAGAAAAATAAAAAAAAGAAAGACAAAAAGAAAGAAGGAGAGAAAGATGGAAAGAAAAGAAAAAGAAAGAGAAAGAAAAGAAAAAAGAAAGAATTGCAAAAAGAAAGAAGGAAAGAAAGAAGGAAAGAAAGATGGAAAGAAAAGAAAAAGAAAGAGAAAGAAAAGAAGAAAGAAAGAAAGAAGGAAATAAGCCGAAAGACAGAAAAGAAAGAAAAAGAAAGAGAAATTAAAGGAAAAAAAAGACAAAAATAAAGCAAGAAGGAAAGGAAAGAAAGACAAAAAGAAGGAAAGAAAGAAAAGAAAAAATAAAGAAAAGAAAGAAAGAAATGAAAGAAAAAAGAAGGAAAGAAAGAAAATAAAAAGAAAGAGAAAAAACAGAAAGAATTACAAAAAGAAAGAAAGAAAAGAAGAAAAAAAAGAAAGAAAGACAGAAAAGAAAGAAAAAGAAAGAGAAATTAAAGGAAAAAAAAAGACAAAAATAAAGCAAGAAAGAAAGGAAAGAAAGAAAAGAAGAAAGAAAGAAAGACAAAAAGAAGGAAAGAAAGACATTAAAGAAAGAAACAAAGAAAAGAAAGAAAGAAAAGAAAGAAATGAAAGAAAGAAAGAAAAGCTAAAGAAAAAAAGAAAAAAATAATGAAAGAAATAGAAAGAAATAAAAGGAAAAAAGACAAAAATAAAGAAAGAAAGAAAAAAGAAAGAAGAAAAGCAAAAAGTAGGAAAGAAAGATAAAAACAAAAATGAAAGAAAGAAGGAAAGAAAGGAAAGAAAGAGAGAAAGAAAGAAATCGATTCACAGGAAAGAAAAGAAAAAGAAATAGAAAGAAAACGAAAAAGAAAGAAAACAAAAAGAAAGTAAGAAGGAAAGAAAAGAAAAAAGAAAGAAAAGAAGAAAGACAAAAAGAAAGAAAAGAATGAAGGAAAGAAAGAAAGAAAGAAAGGAAAGAAAATGAAATGAATTCCACTTGTTAATTTCTCGTCTTTTAACTTTGACTCATTTTTTATTTCATTTTATTTTATTTTATTTTATTTTATTTTATTTTATTTAAAATAAAAAATAATTTACATTTTTTAGTAGAAAAGGAAATCAGGAATACCTTTCCCTTTTTACCTTCTCTCTTTGATTCTTTCTCTCTCTTTGTCTCTCTAGGCATCCAGTCCTTAGAGAGAGAGAGAGACAGTGACAGAGACACAGAGAGACAGTGACAGAGACACAAAGACACAGAGAGAGAGAGAGTGAGAGAGAGAGAGCTATTTGATTCTTTCTCTCTCTTTGTCTCTCTTGGTGTTAAGTCCTTTGAGAGAAAGAGAGAGAGAGAGAGAGAGAGAGAGAGAGCTATTTGATTATTTCTCTCTTTGTCTCTCTAGGTGTCCACTCCTCAGAGAGTCAGAGAGAGAGAGAGTCAGAGAGAGAGACAGCCAGAGAGAGAGAGAGAGAGAGAGAGAGAGAGAGCTATTTGATTCTTTCTCTTTCTTTGTCTCTCTATGCATCCAGTCATTAAAGAGTCAGAAAGAGAGACATCCAGAGAGAGAGAGAGAGAGAGAGAGAGAAAGAGAGAGAGAGACAGCCAGAGAAAGAAAGAAGGAGAGAGAGAAAGAGAGAGAGAGAGAAAGAGAGAAGCAGATTAAGGAAGGAAAGGTATTCCCCCTTTTCTTGAGAAAGATGTAAATAAATAGAACGAGAGAAGTTGAGGGACTAATGGATTATTCCCTCCCCTCTGTTCTCTAAAAAAAGAAAGGGAGAAAGAAGAAAAGTGAGAAAGGAAGGAAGGAAAAGAATGAAGAAATAAATGAAAGAAGGAAGGAAAGAAAGAAAGAAAGAAAGAAAGAAAAAAGAAAGAAAGGAAGAAATGAATGAAGGAAGAAAGGAAGGAAAGAAGAAAGAAAGAAAGAATGGAAGGAAATGAAAGGAGAAAGAAAGGAAGGAAGGAAGAAACGGATGAAGGAAAGGAAGGAAGAAAGAAAGAAAGAAAAAAAGAAGAAAGAAAGAAAGAAAGAAAGAAAAGGAAGAAAGAAAGAAAGAAAGGAAAAATGGAAGAAAAGGAAGGAAGAAAGAAAAGGAAGAAAAGGAGAAAAGAAAGAATATAAAGACGAAAAAGAAGAAAGAAAGAAAGAAAGAAAGAAATGGAAGAAAGAAAGGAAAAATGGAAGGAAAGGAAGAAAGAAAAAGGAAAATAGGAAGGGAGGAAGAAAGAAAAAGAAGAAAGAAAGAAAGAAAGGAAAAATGGAAGGAAAGGAAGAAAGAAAAAGGAAAATAGGAAGGGAGGAAGAAAGAAAAAGAAGAA
>JAUZSX010290152.1:0-14303 GCA_034780655.1 Idiosepius hallami
ATGTATATATATACCATAACCTATAAAATAAATAATAACAGAAGCCTCCTTTTGCTGATTTCTGATTTCTTTCGACACACAAAATGACTGACCACAAATCAAGTCTTTTGTTTTCTCATTACCGCATTTTTTCTCCTTGTTAAACACCATCTTGAATGTGATGCCCCGAGGCTTCCAATCTCTCTTTTGAAAGGCGGGAAAATGAATGTTTCTCAAGTCGAACCCAATTACGTGTGGACATCAAAAACTGAAATGATGCCAAAAATGCAGAATTGCACTTGACTCGAATCTAAGTTGTTCTGCTTTAAAAACTAAGGTCCCCTCAGTCAAACGAAAATCAGGATTTTCTTTCCTAATCCAAAGTTTTTAGTTTTTTAAGGTATTTTGTACTTTGCATTGTTTTCTTTTGGACAGTTATCCTTATCTTTTTTTTCTTCTTGCATCACGTTTCGCTCAATTTATTATCGTCAGGTGATCAACTGAAACTTCAAATCATCATCATCATCATCATCGGTGGTGTTCGAGTTCGAGTATGACTGTCCTCCGTTTTGGTACCTGTGGACCATTTCGGGAAGACGCATGCGCGTGATGTCTTTTAACGTGGGGAGACTAATGCACCTGCAGTCACCACACAGACCGTTGGCAGAGGAGGACCTGGTTCCAATGGCATAAAGAGAACCACGACGACTGGAGGCCATCCTCTGTTGCGGACGAAGTGCCGTTGTGTCATTACAGACATCAATTGTCATATCCACTGTTGAGGTCTTGCACTATCTAACCCATAGCTGGAGGGAAGATTTGGCTTCATACCTTTCCCAAGGGTATTAGTCAACATGTAAACGTAGACAGAACAATTTGGATTCGAACCTGCATAGAACGGTTCCGAAGTCCGATTGTCTATCGACTCAGCCACGTCGACTGCCTACTGCAACTTCAAATAGAAATCAACTGGTCGTCACTTGTTGTGGTCGCCACTTGTTGTGGTCGCCACTTGTTGTGGTCGAGTGTGGTGTTGTATACATTGTAGGTATTAAATATAAGAAACACGACGACAGTATTAATGGTTAACAAATATATTAACAAAAGGTACATGGTTAACAAATATATTAACAAAAGTTACATAAATAGTGGCATACGACCTGGCAACATAGCGGCTCCTGGTTTCTATGTTGAAATCCTTCATCTCTCCCTCTCTCTTTCTCTCTCTCTCTCTCTCTCTCTATGACGAGAGAGATGACATTTATAGTGATTAGAGAGTTAATTCTGAGGTGTGTTTCCCCCACAAAACTCTCTCTCTCTCTCTCTCTCTCTCTCTCTCTCTCTCTGTGACGAGAGAGATGTCATTTATAGTGATTGGAAGAGTTCATTCTGAGGTGTGTTTCACCACAAAACAAATACAAAAAAAAAAGAGATTGGAAAAAATAAAAAAAACAAAAAAAAACATCACAAATCCAAAAAACGAACGTATCTAAATCCTAAATCCAAGTTTTATTTAATTGTTGCGTGTCTTGTTCGAAATATCAAATTAACGAGGAGAAAGATTCTAGCGATGAATTGTGATAGACGTGGTCATAAAATTTAGGGTTCCATTTCTATTGACGGCTAGAGAAGTTTGGATGAAAACAAAACTCCTGGATAACATGCTCCAGTTTAGTCGTCTATTTTAGATTACTTATTTTTGATTGATTGGTTTGTTTAACGGCATATCAACCATTAGAGTTTATTTAATTCCGGATTCTGTTTAGGCGTTGGCAGTGCGTTTGGTCCTAGATAAACATTGGTCAATGATGAAGGTATTAGGGGTTTCTATAAGATAGGAAAGTTTAAATTTTGTTATATAGTCTTATTTCTTTAAAAAATTGTAATATTTTGTGAGGGTCGGTATTATTATTGTTATTATTAGTATTATTATTATTATTATCATTATTATTATTATTATTATTATTAGTTCTTAGCTTAATACGATAACCTTTCCACTAGTAATGCCTTTTTGTTTACTCTACCTGAATGGATAAGTTGCAAATTGCGTTGTTTTCCCTCTGACTATCGCATATGTTTACATTGTAAGACAGAAAAAACAACCTATGCCATAGATGTGTGTCAGAAGCAGAGATGCGTTATTTAATAATTGAACCGATAAATATTTATCAGCGCGTGTTTAAATTTTAAGAAGCCGTTGTATTTTATGTCAGCACAGTTAGTGGGGATGTTTGCCGATTTCAGTGTGGAAGAGAAGTGAGTGACAAAGCTTGCTCCAAATGCAAAAATAGTGCACAAAAATTTGATTGTTTTAATGATACCACTCCCATTCTCATAGATTTTCAACATTTTTAAAAGATAACTTTAAAAATAGGCGGTATTACTTTTGGAACGACTCAAGTGATCTCATCACATTTTTATAAGAGTCCAAATTTTAGAATGATCATTTTTGTTATATAATCATTAAAACTTCTAGCGACGGGTAGCGACGGTGGAGAATTGGTAGAAGCTCGGGCTGTGAGGTCGTGTTATGCGAGTTCAAATCCCAGTCAAAACCACTACTTTCACTTTAGCAGCCTCGGGAAGATGGGGCCCGTTAGCTCGAGAGAGCAGTTCATCTAGGTGAAGGGTAACACTGAAGATATAAAGCCCGGGTAAGAGCACGTAAAATGGCCTTGTGCGAAACTTGGGGGTGCTCACCAAGTAAATATCATAATCATTAAAACTTCTATTGGTTTTAAAAGTTTATTTATTGAATTTTTAACAACACAATGTTCCGTTGCGGTTAGTTTGGCCATGAGAATTCATTGTCATCTGAAGTTCAATTTACATATTGTGCCAGGATTCTATGACATTTGGGAGTGCAATAACGTCTATTAGAGGGACATTTTCGCATGACTCTAAGACATTTCATGTCATGTTTCATGAGTGGGTTATTTGGGCACAGCAAAGAAAGGTGAAAAAGAGCAATGCAAGGATTGGTTGTAAACAAAAAGTGGCAGGTTTTTAAAATCTAGGCGGAAACTGGACTTTCCTTAGAAAAGCGAAAAACCTTAAAATAGAAACCTGTACAAAAAACGATAAATGAATGAGTAAAGCAAAAACAATGCTTTATATTAAAGTACTTTTACTTGTAACGGCTTGCACCCGGGCTTGGTTGAGCCGGCTCCAACTGTATTCACCGCGTCCCGCGTAAGAGCGACCCAACCCGTGATTTCAACGACGAACGCCAAAAACTCGAGGGCTGGAGGTAAGCTCCATGTCAGCTTTGATCGTCATCAGCCACGTCTTTAGTTGGCCTCCCCTGCGTTTCTTCCATCCTACAGGAGCCTCGGGTGCCACCAGTTGTCGGAAGAATTCCTATTCTGGACGACGGAGAACGTGCCCGAACCAGCGAGGTCTCCTCTTAAGAAGGGTCAACTCAAAGTTGAGCATGTTGCATCTGGCTCGGATAGTGGCGTTCGGAATACATTCGGTGAGACGGATGTGGAGGATTTGTCTGAGACAGTACATGTCGAACACTTCGATACGGCGAAGGTTTTCTTTGCGTAGCGACCACGTTTCGCATCCATACAACAGGATGGAGTGAACTAGTGCCTCGTAAATATTAAAGTGTTTTATATTAAAGTAGATCTATATCATGATAATGTTATTGAACCATAAAAAAACATAAGTCCAAATATTTTAAATAATATTCATTAAAAAGACTTATCTTAATAAATCCTAGCTTAGATAATAAGTTTATGTACCAGATATTTTTTGAATCAATGTTATTCTTACACGTACATATATTTCTCTCTTAAGTTAAGAAGCCTCATCTACCGGAAACTGCTAAAAGTGAGTCTTGACTGGGACTTAAACTAATGTAATAAGATTCCAAATTCCAAAGATTTTACCACGGCTTTACTCTTTTAGGTGAAATGGGTGTGATTTATGCACATATAAGATAAAGGATATAGATATCATATTTAGTTGGTAGAGCACCTAACCTAGTTAGGTACAAGGCAATTTTTTCATGCTCTAAATACCTGGATTTTTTAATTCAGTGTTACCCTTCACCTAGATGAGTTGCTCTGCAGAGTTAACGTGCCACATCTGCCCGAGGCAGCTAAAGTGAATGTAATGGTTTGGACTGGGATTTGAACTCGTGTTATACGATTCCAGAGCCCGAGATTTTTACCAATGCTCCACCGTCGCTGACCTAAAGGATACAGATATAAGCAGAATTTTGCTTTTATCAATTTTCATAAGTCTCTCTTGGAAAACAACATCAACAACAGGTCGTGCTGGTATGAAAAGCACCTTGCAATCGGAACATTTTAGAAAGTTTATATGCCTATTAGGACACCACTAAAACAACAAGCGAATAACAAGAAAAAACCCTAAAAAAATAGTAGAACATCTTGAGTAGAAGGACACTCAGAATGTTTGAGAGAAGCGTGCTTCTAATTCCCACTTTCATCGTTCAAAAAATGATTGAAACATCACCTTTAAACCAAAAAAATATTCCCATCGAGGCCTTTGTCACGATTCAGATCAACATCACCTACTTGTGTCTGGGGTTGCTTTTAAATATTCCCCCGGCGAACCGTGTCATACGAAGTGCTTTTAGTTCCTGAAATAGCCCCCAGGCGTTATTGTGTCTTTCAATAGTTCTATTAAACTCTTCTTATTTGAACCAAGTGAAAACTACTTATTTTTGACCTGGTGTGTTTTGCAATCTATTTCATCTGAATATATTTCAATTCATTGATATTTTTTTAGGAATATTTTATGGAGACATGATATCCATTATTTTTATGAAAATCAGTTATTGTGTTCGAATTTTATCCTCAATTCATTCACTGATTAATCTAATATTAGTAAACTTCGATTTCAAAAAAAAATTTTCGTATTTCTGAACAAAAATGTTTTAGAGAGAAAAAAATGACCCCTCCCATGAAGAAGAATAAAATATTGTCTTTCATTTAAGATTAGAATTAAGAATTTGGGCCCTATAGTTAGGGAGGAGATAGGTTGAGAAGAATTGACTACAAATATACATACATCCTTGCTTTTATAGAAAGAAAGATAGTAAATTATAAAACGTAAAGACTCTTCTTATTAAGTAGAAAAAATAGTCAGAACAATATGAATTTCAGGTGGGAATATAATCTAAGCGAAAAGTGATTAAATAAGCGAAAAAGTGATTAAATTTAAAGAAGCCGCCGTAGTAATTAAAAGGCAAATATTAGGTTGTCCTAAAAGTTCGTAAATTCGCAAATAACTTTAATGCGTTTTTCTATTGAATAAGTTTTAATTCATATTTATAATCATTAACTAATCCCTATGGCAGGGCTTAGGGCGCCCGCAGACCCTGCAATTGCCCGCAAGCTTCCTTAGGGGTGCAAGACTCCTTTGGTTGTAATGTCAAAAAAATAACCAAAATAAATAATTGTTACGATTAATTAGAAATTCATTATCACAATTGAAATATGCATCTATCAATTCATCTCTCTCTATATATATTTGTATATGTAAGTATATGTAGTCGAAGGCTCCAGTATATAGAGGTGGGGGGGGCAACTTGCCTTTTTAAGGTAAAGGGGCTGCAAGGTGCATTCTGTTTCGAGGCCGCTAGGTGGCACTGCCAATCTCATAAAAAATGTAGAGAGATCGATTTTAACTCTAATTTCTGCTATTTTTTTTAAAAAGAAATTATTTTTAATCTTTAAAATAAAGCAAATGAATTGATCTGATATTTAATTTTCTTTCTCTTCTTCCTAATTAAAGAAAAACATTGTTTTTGTGTGGAAGCCAAAAAAATTCAATGTACGTCGAGAAAAAAGATAATTAAAACTCTGAGAGAAACAAGAGATTTTAATTGATTTGTCAAATGAAAAATTAATTAATCTTCTTCATCGTTAAATCATTTTTTCCTTGCAAGTCGATCTCTCCTTTTCTTCCGATTTTTGTTTCAGACTCCATTTTGAATTGATACTTACTAAGTCATGTCATTAAAATTAATTAGAATCAAAATATAAAAAACACAAAAAAGCAATAAAAAAAATCGTATTTTTGATTCGATAATTAGTTATTGTAAATTTGAATGGTTTTACGTAGAATTCGCTTTGAACGACTTTTCATGAAATGAGTTTTGTTACCTATTTTTGAATGTATTGGATTATTTTTCAATTCTTATAAAAAAAGACCACATTTTTGCTTTCAAAATGCAACACCAAACTAAACAAAACGATTTAATTTATATTTCATGTAGATATAAAATCCCAAAAGCTATTTGTAAGTCTTAAAATGAAACAATTCTTCTTATTTAACAAATTGACTATTTCCTCATTTGTGAATGTATTGCAGGCCCTTATGCACTCCACTCGTGCACCCTTCATTTGGCCGTGTCGCCTGGCTTGCAAACGTCCACATGGAGCTGAAAAACGGGAGGGTAAGAAGAAAAACAACAACAACGTCGATAATTGGTCTATAAGATAATGGCATTATGGAGAGACATGGATGGCGCTATGTAGGTTTTCTAGATATATTTTCTCTCCTTGTGGAAGTCTAGAACCCCACTTTGGGCCCCCAGATGGAGGGGGCACACTGACTGGTGGCCTAGAGAACTCCAATAGTCCTTGCCGCCTCTCAGGACAAAAACTGTTATCTCTTTAAAAAAAAACACAATCCCCTTCCCTTTTTTTGGTCAGTTTCTACCTACTCTATTTTCTTCATCCAATTTCTCTTCCTTCCCACCGTCCTAGGGAAAATGACCTATCCCTTATACTAAAAAAAATAGCTTGTACTGGCTATTTTACACATTTATTTATTTTTGAGGACCTATTTTAATGTCTTTAATAATTTAATGTTGTGAGGCTAGGTTTAGCCCTAACACAGACTGACACGGGGTAATACCGTAGTCAGAGGTTTCAGATGTGGCAAGGTAACACAAGGAATATCATAGTAGCTCGCTCCCGTCATCATTTCGTCTTCGATGACCGACCGACTTAAGAACACGGCGAAACGTCTGACTGTTCTATTGACAAACCGCTGTATCGGTGTAACGAAATGTTTATATGCACAGTGGACTTGTCCACTGAGAGGTCCAATAACATTTATCTATCTACACATTTTGTCACCCTTAAGTCATTTGGAATTTTTCATTTTCTTTCTAAGGAAAATCACTGTAATAACGGTTGGAGCGACTATGCGTATTAATCTATAGATTATTCCTTTTCTTCTTCAAATTACAAAAATATTTCGAAATCTGACTTAATATTCTGCTATTTTGCCGCCAATTTAAAAAAAGCCGTTATTTCGGCCTTTAACACATCAATGATTTTTTGTTTTTTATAAAGGGTTCTTGTTTTGAAATATTTTATTTTAACAACTGGAAACTTTTTAAAACTGGGTTTTGCAACTTCTTTGGATTAAAAGCATTTTAATGCACTTTCGTCCAAATTCCTCAGTTGACAATCGGAAGCCAGATTTTTTTATATGAAATATTTAAATAAGATTGGCATCGGCTGTAAACACCCATTAGTTTCTACAAAAGAGCTATTGTTTTTGCTCATTTTAAGCTGTTGTTTTGCTGTTTGGAATTTGTTTCACAAAAAAGAGAGACACGGCCCAAACATTGCACGGTAATTCTTGACTTGTTGAAATAAATCTGATGTTTTGCTGCGTTTTGCTGTGAGGAATTTTTATACAAATTGTTGCGTTGAATCTTTGGACCCTTTCGTGGAGAACGCCTGTGCGTGATGTCTTTTAACGTGGGGAGATTGATGCACCTGCAGTCACCACACGATTTCTTGGCAGAGGTTGGCCTTGTTCCAATGGCATGGAGAGAACCAAGACGACTGGAGGCCATCCTCTGTTGCAGCCTTCAACCGCCTTCAGTGCCGTTGTGTCACTTTTGACATCATCTGCCACATCCGCCGTTGAGGTCTTGCGCTATTTAACCCATAGCTGGAGCGATGATAGGCTTCATACCTTTCCCAAGGGTATTAGTCAACATGAGAACGTAGACAGAACAACATGGATTCGAACCCGTATAGTACAGTTCCGAAGTCCGATTGTCTATCCACTAAGTATGAGGGACTCTCACAGTAATTTTAACATAAGAGTATCATCAAACTCAGACTGTCAAACTGCCCCACAGAAATTTATTTATAGGAAGAAAACTTGTATTACACCGTCTAGGTGAAAAGTAACACCGAATATAAAAAGCCCGGTTAAGAGCACGTAAAAATGGCCAAACTTGGGTTGGTGCTCACTAAGTAAAAATATTTATCGAAACTGGCTTAATTTACTCGAACGGAGTCAACAAGACAATTTGACACACGATTTCGTGACCGACGTTGTCACAAAATTGGAAGTTGAAAGCAATTCACGCTTTCCTTTGGTCAAACAGACCAATGGACGGGGGGGGGTGGCAAAGAATACAGAAAAAAATCTTGTTTACTGTCGAAAATTCTCGTGAAATTACATATGAGTGTGTTTGGGCAGCGACAGTGGAGCATTGGTAAAAGCTTGGGTTCTGGAACCGTAGTACACAAGTTCAAATCCTAGTCAAAACCATTGCATTCACACACACACACTTATCGATAGGCAGCAACAGTGGAGCATTGGTAAAAGCTCGGGTTCTGGAATCGTAGTACCAGTCAAAATCATTGTATTCATCTTTAGCTGCCTCGGGCAGATGCGGCTCGGTAACTCGGGAGAGCATCTCATCTAGGGGAAGGTTAACACCGAATGTAAAAAGCCCGGGTAAGAGCACGTAAAAATGGCCGTGTACCAAACTTGGGTTGGTGTTTACTAAGTAAATATAATATGGGTGTGTGTGTCATTCTGTCTGTTATATGCTTCTATGTCTCAGTGTGTGTATGTGTGCGTTGCTGTCTTTGTATATACTAATGTACATATGTGTGTGTGTGTTTGTGTGTGTCATTCTGTCAGTTATATGCGTCTGTGTGTGTATGTGTGCGTTGCTGTTTTTGTATATACTAAGGTAGCCCAAAAGTTACTAACCGTTTTGAAACAAGAACAATTTCTTTTAAAGGTAAACTCACCAATTTTTTAAAATATCTAAATTTGACCCTCCAAAATTTTTTATCAAAACTAATTCTTAATTTTATTCCAAATTAAACTTAAAACCCAATTTGTCTTTACACTTTGTTCGATTATAAAAAGCAATGTTTTTAAATGTCCACCATTTTCGGTTTCGCACTGCCAAACCCTTTCTAGGGAGATCTAGGGAGATCACATTTCCTTAATCTGTTGATTAAGCTGTTTATGATGTTTGCACTGGGCAGAAAAATACCGAGTTTAGTATCTGGGGCGCTACTAATTAACCCACTGGTTAGATGCACTCTTAGTCTTTGGGAGACAGGCATCTGGGAAAAAGAAAAACCTGAAGTACAAACCTCCACTATCTTGTGGATTACCTGAGCTCAGAAAAGGCTACGGAAGTAAACCCTGAAAGAAAATCCGGTCCGAAATAGTATCCAGCTCGTTCCTGTAGCTCTCGCAGCCAATAGGGTGCCAAACGTACGGCTCTGCTTTTCTTTGGATTAATTCCGCCGGCAAGGTCGAGGGGGAGAACTGAGAAATGGGCAAAATAAGAGACCCATAAACTTTGCCAAGGCCTTGCGTCCTGGAGAGGCCACTTTACTGCCGCTATTCCAGCTGCAGAATCAACACGGACAGATGCCTTTCGGTGTTTGCCAATGGGGAATCTCTTGTATTAATATCATATATACTTGTTGAGCACCAACCCAAGTTTGCACGTAAAAATGGCCTTGTGTCAAACTTGGGGGTGCTCACCAAATAAATATCATAAATTCAGGGCACAAAGTTCACTTATCTTAATGGTACCGTCCTCCAATCTTTGAGGCTCACCAAATCTTTAAAAGAAACTTTAACCCTTTCGACCCTAAAGGGCCGATGTATCGGCCTTAGTAAATAAAGACAAAACAGTTCCATTAACCGACCGTGCTAAACAAGTATCAGCATTTGTTGTCCCAGATGGAGTTTACCAATATAAAGTCTTGCCTTTTGGAATGAGAAATTCGCCAGCAACATTCATGAGGATGATGAATAATTGCCTAATGGGAATTAAAAACGTGGATGTGTACATTGATGACATTGTCATATATACTGAAACATGGGATGAGCACCTGAAGACCCTCGCACAAGTGTTTTGACCGGTTGGAAACTGCAAAGCTAACCATCAATTTAGCTAAAAGTGAATTTGGTGCGGCTGAAGTAAAATATTTGGGACATATTGTCGGATATGGACGTGTATGTCCGAACGAGGCAAAAGTTAAAGCTATAAAAGAATATCCGGAACCCAAAAATATCCGAAGCTTACGACGATTTCTCGGAATAGGAAATTTTGCAAAAATTTCTCCAACTTAGCAAAACCACTAACAGACTTGTTAAGCAAAAGAAGTAAATATAAATGGACGACGGAATGTCAGGAAGCATTTGATTCAGTGAAACAAGTACTGAGTAGTAAACCTGTATTACAAGCACCCGACTTTAATAGACAATTCTGCTTGCACACGGACGCATGTGAATATGGTGTCGGAGCTGTATTATCTCAATATGATGAAAATGATGAACTGAAACCTGTCAGTTATTTTTCCAAGAAGCTAAACAAGCATCAATTAGCGTATCCTACAATTGAAAAGGAATGCTTAGCGTTAATCTTAGCGGCAAAGCATTTTGATATATACCTAACCGCAGGAGCAGTCCCCGTAAAAGTGTTTGTAGAGAGTAATCCGTTAACTTTCCTTGACAAAATGCAATACAAAAATAGAAAGTTGTTACACTGGAACATTATTTTGCAAGAATTCAATTTGGATATAAATTACATCAAGGGAAAGGATAACGTAATTGCGGACAGCCTATCTAGGTGTTAAAAAAATTAAAGGAATAACATATGAAGTACAGTAATGAGATGATGTTGATATTCGAATATTTCTATAAAGAAAATAATTGAAACCCAAATTCAATAAGATGAATATGTTTTTAAATAATTTTCTTTCAAAAGGTGCAGGAGTGTTACGAATAACTCCGCCCATAAGAAGAAGAAGAAAAGAAAAGAAAACAGGGGTCTCTCACAGAGATGCACGGAGTTCTTGCTTGTGATTGGATAAAAGCAATATCAACATGTTTCATAACTTGTGATTGGTTAAATACAAAAATCAACGAGTTTTAGCGCCAATAGATTTCGAAGAAATTCGCCAGTGTGACCTCGAAGTTTGGAGCTGGGAAGACGTGCAGAAAATGTTTGCTCTAAAAGAAAATGACCCAAAGAAAAACCAACCGAGTCCGCTCAGCAGAGTGCAGCTATATCGCCTAACAAAACTCGAAATTCATGCTCATATAAAAAAAAAAAGGTTGTTAAGGAAAACAAACAAAAGAATAATAATGATAAAGAAAAAGAGATGAAAAAAAAAGGTTGGTAAACATTTTTGAATTCTTGTTATCCCAAACTATGAAAATTTGAAATCAAGAAACAAAGACGAAAACATAACGAAAAGAAAAAAAAATTAAATATTTCTGTTCGCACACACACTGATATTGTTTTTAAATGACATAAAAAAAAAATTATAATTAAAGAAAAAAAAAAAAAAAGAAGTTGTGCCCCCTTGACCGTGAAATAACGGAATTGATTTTAAAAATAAGTAATAAATATTTCTGTGTGCACACCCACTGAGTGTTGCTAAAAAAAAAGGGGGGGGAAGAAAAAGGAAACTATCTTATTTTTTCATTTTTCCGAAAACCTTTCATTCAAACTTTCTTTTGGTTGACTTTTATTCAACACGTTCACTTTTGTTTCATTTCAATAAATCAAAAAAAATAATAACAAATTTAATCGTCGACGCTTCTCGAATTATTTTATTTGTTGATTTTTGATCGTATTGTTTCTAAAGGCCTTCTTATCTGTTGCTTATTGTGGAGAAATTGTTCTAATGATTTTGTTTCATAGGCGGGTATTTTTAAGAGCATATCTTTAACCAGAGTTTTTATAACAGTGGACATTGTCCGGGGTATAAAAGTTTTCTAATAAGAGTGCTTGTAACATTAAAAAAAGTATCAAACAGTTTATTTTGATATATTTCCTAGTTTGTTCTTTGTTGCCGTAAAGTTGTTTTGACACTTTGACAGGATATATGAATTGATGATAGGTCTATCCCCTGTTTGAGAATCGAAATCCATATTCAAAATTGACGTGCCCAGCTGTTACAGTTAACTCATTGCTTATCAAAACTACACGGTAATCTTCATCAAGTATGTCACCAGGTTAACGTGTTTAGCATATTCTTGTGTATAGAATTTTAAGCGATTCTCACAGTTAGCTATAAATGAACTTGTGCGGTGGAGCTGTCGATTAAATCATAATTTGTTCTTAACCTGGAAGGTTTTTCCTATTTTTTTCCCCAAGAACATGTTACGAGAATTCGTTTTGTCCTCACTTTTCTGTCTTGCTTTATCACGTAAGTCTCAAAACAATTTTTCATCTTTGTTTTAGTTGATTTCTAAAATAAATGTTCAATTTATAAAGATTTCGATTTATTTTCTTAAAGACGTAAGTCTCACTGATTTATGTTAAATATCAGTTTGGTACAAAAATAATCTCCATATTTTAGGACAGTGTTTCTCAGCCGGGGGTGAATCACCCCTTAGGGGGGACGAAAAATTAAATTTTGGGGGACGATCAATGCAGTTTTCAATCAATATTACAGAAGAAACGAAACAAATTTGACATGATTTTTCGTGGAGATATTCGTATCTGCTGAGTAATATTAAGCCTGACATTGAATTTTTTGCGAAACATCACCAATCTCAAGGCTCACAGTAGTTAGACTCTCTACATTTCTTGTAAATTTGCAATAAAATTATTTTTAATTTAATCTGTTTTCCATTTGCATGTACGTGTACAAAATGTTTCTAGTGTTGGTTAGTCATAATTACAATATTTGTTATTATTTCTTCTTGGTGGGGCAATTAATTGAAACATAACTTGCCACTACAGAAATCCTACTTCAGCAAAAAAAAAATAAAGGAATCCAACAATCAGCTTAACAAATCAAATAAGCCAAAACAAAACAATATTAATATTAAACCAATAAACAAACAACATTCTCCCCAAAACCTGTGACCTTAAATAACCAGAAAAGGTTGAAAGGTCGTTAAACCCAAGCAAACCAAATAATATTAAACCAATAAACAAACAAAATTCTCTCTGAAACCTATGTGACCTTAAATAACCAGAAAAGGTTGGAAGGTTGTTAAACCCAAGCAAACCAAATAATATTAAACCAATAAACAAACAAAATTCTCTCTAAAACCTATGTGACCTTAAATAACATGAAAAGGTTGACAGGTCATTAAACCCAAGCAAACCAAAACCAAAAAATAAAACTATTTTATTTTCCTAAACTACTTTCCATTTTCAGTCATCTGAAACGGTCAAAAGATGAGCTTTCCTGCAAACGAACCACCAAAACAACCAGGTAAGAATTAAGTGCTATTTTTTTTTAATAAATTTTTTTATAAAAACTAAAAATATTTAACTTAGATTAAGTTTTACTAATAGTTTTTCGTAATCCTTTTGATGAGGTTTGATATAATATTAATATTGTTTTTTTACACGCTGTTTCGGCTGATAAATAAGTTTTACTTATATTGAAAAAAACTACTACAAAGAGATACTGGGACACAGTGCCGGGCTTAGTCACATAGTGGCCCCAACGTCGAATGCGCCTTGTGGGCCCTTTACCCTAAAAAAGGTGACTTGCTCCTCCTCAACATACTGGAGCCTTTGTTCAAAGTATGTATACATACATACATACATATACAAATAGTTAGGGTTAGTTAATCCAAATAATTAATAATTTTGATAATTTTTGTGCATTACAAAGGTTCTGTGAAGCCAAGGAGCCTTGCGGCCCCCAGGGAGCTTGCAGTCCACTCCCCACAATTGTGGGGTCTGCAGGGGCTCTGAGCACGGTCCTGCTGGGACAGTGGATTGGCAGTTGGATTTTGGAATCATCAATACGCTAGTTTGAAACACAGTCATTCCATTTGTGTTCATGATTAGACTTATGCTCTTGGGTAAGGTATGAATCCCCACATTCCATCCAGCTATGGGTTAAATAGTCCATAATGTGTTATTCAAAAAGCTATGTGTGTATAAACGAACATTTATCAAAAAATGATTGTTCTCTACATTAAATGACCTAAAAAGGTTGATATTATATTTACTTGGTGAGCACCAACCCAAGTTTGGCACAAGGCCATTTTTACGTGCTCTTACCCAGGCTTTT
>JAUZSX010290162.1:0-14302 GCA_034780655.1 Idiosepius hallami
CCACTTTCTTAGGTCATTTAACGCCAAGTACTACTTGGCGTTAAATGACCTAAGAAAGTTGATATGCCGCTGAAAACAAAAACAGACAGGCATGCACACCCGGGAGAGAAAATCTGTGTATATGTGTATGTATTATTGGAATTTTGTTTTAGTTTTGAATACGGTTTTAATGAACCCTCTCAGAAATCGGACCCAACGTTGGCTGAGGATATCGACCTGTTATGTCTCAGAACGGGGTCGAGTAAATAAGAAATACACAACCAAGGAATCATGTAACTTGAAGCACTCTTACATGGCTCTTATTCGGCAAATCGGACAGTCAAAGCAGATCTATCCGATCAAGGCTGACAGAATAGAAACTCTACAGATCAAACATCAATTACTCCTATTGTAACTATTAAATCCAACGATTCTTTGTCCTCCAAATTGAACAATGAAAATGACCAGTGCCGTGCGTAGCCACATAGCAGCCCTGACGCAAAATACGCCTTTCAGCCCCTTTACCCTAAAAAAAGCAACTTGCACATCCACAACATACAATAGGTTTTGATCAAATTCTACATACATATATTTACAATTATATATATATAGAGGAGCGACGGTGGAGGCTTGGTAAAAGCCCGGGCTCTGGAATCGTATTACGCGAGTTCAAATCCCAGTCAAAACCATTACATTCAGTTTAGCTGCCTCGGGCAGCTGGGGCTCGTTAATTCGGGAGAGAAACTCATCTAGGTGAAGGGTAACATTGTTAAAAAAAGCCTAGGGATATAGAGCACGTAAAAATCGCCTTGTGCCAAACTTTGTTTGGTGTTCTACCAAGTAAATATGATATATATATATAGAGAGAGAGACAGAGAGAGATGTGTTGATTGATGTATATTTCAAAATATAAGTATAATAATAATATTCTACTCAATCCTAATAATTAATTATTTTGCTAATTTTTTTTACCAAAGATTTATCAGGGCAAAGAACCTTGCGGCCCCTCGGGAGCTTGCGCCCTCTGCAGTTCCAGGGTCTGCAAGGGTTCTAAGTACGAGCCTTAAAATGACGTAGTATGTAAGTGAATAAATCCCCATCAAAGATGTTGGTAGCGCACAACCCTAAGTTAGGCACAAGAACAGTTTTACGCGCTCATTATATCCCTGGGCTTTCGAGTTACTCTCATTAAGTTAACAGGTTTCAGCCACCCGTGTTTTTGGAACCAGTATTATCTTTATACCTAGATGAGTTACTCTCTCGAGTTACCGAGTTTTATCTACACGAACAACCGAAGTGAAATTAATCGTATTGAGTTGAATTTGAACTGGTATAATACGGTTTTAGACTCCAATATTTTACCACTGCTCCACTTTCTCTATCCAGATTGATTCAATGGAATTCTAGTTGTCTTAAGATGCATACAAATGATTAGTTAATATTTATTGATCTTCAAGAACCATTTTTTAAGACACAAAGTTACATTATCTTATATAGATATTTAACTAGGTTATCAAGCATGCCAATGATTATTTAAGCTGATAAATATTCTACAATTTCTTCGGTCTTTAGAGTATTTTCCTATGTTTTATCTTTTGTAATACTTTTGGTCTAATAGGGTATGACTGCAAACATTTCATCGAATTTACTTATATATGTAGGTGTATAAAATAGGCCAATCATAAAATAGACAGAAAGCAAATTCGATTCTGTAATCTATTTGACGAACCAAAGAATATTTGCTGTTGTCCGACTTATTTTATAAAAGGACATAACTATTTGCTCGAAATTGAACTAGTTTTATCTTTGAGATTATTATTATTGGTATTTTTATTGGTATTTTTATTGGTATTATTATTGGTATTTTTATTGGTATTATTATTAACACTACTACAAGTCTTTGTCTGGAACTGCTGCTGCTAAAGTATTCATTGGATTTGTTACCATTTGAACTGTTTTTTTTTTCTTTTTAAGACATTATACAAAATAAAAAAAATACTTTTTTTTATAATAAAGTTGGGTCTTCTTTATCTAAAATAAAATACATTCCACATTATCTGAGAAATCAAGCTTGTTGACGATTAGTTTTTATACTTTATAGTATTTTCCCATATATTATATGCTAACAGCCATATGTAGTCGTATCATTCACTATAACACATGTTATAAGATTCCTGATTCCGACCACCAAATGTGGCAGTGCTATAGAATACTTATGTTATGTATCACCAGTTCTAAAATTACTAAACACATATTGCGCTCGTTTTTTTAAAAAAAGGTTTTCATTTTCTCCACACGATATGTTTGGCACCCAGGATTACTTTTATAGGTTGTGTAAGTAATTTTGTTAATCTGAGTTGCAAGCAAGGCAGTTTCTTCTGTAACAAAGTGATTTATTGAAACACAAAATGGGTTACAATAATAGAGGTGAATAAATGTTATGTAATCTTTTTTATAAATCTTTTGGGACAGGACAATTGGAGGAATTAACCTTTTTCTTACAATTGATTCTTAAATGGATCATATTTTTTTTAAGCGTTGTAGAATTTATAATTTTATTCCAAATGTGGTTTTCATTAACATATTTTTATTAAAAAACTCAATTTCAATCAATAGTCTTTTATGAACAACTTTAAATTTTCTTTTAGTTGGACCAAATAGAATTTAAATAAGACTTAAACTCAGAGTTTTTTCTGATAGAGATTGAGATACTTAAAATAACAATGAAGCAATTTCGGATAAGTTCATGATTAACACTATATCTTTAATAACCATGAAAGTTTTGTTTGTATAAAAATTGATGTTACATAAAATGCATATTTGACCTAATAGTCACGATAAACTTATAATTACAAACAAACAAAGAAACAAAAAACTCAAATTATAAAGAAAGTTCTGTAGACGGCAGGTTTAAAATCAAAATAATAAAAAAAAGTTGCTTCTTAATAACAGTTCGACTTTTCCACTTATTGTTGGGTCTTTGGTAAAAGCTCGGGCTCTGGGATCGTAGTACGCGAGTTCAAATCTTAGTCAAAACCATTGCATTCACCTTGAAAATGGCCTTGTGCCAAACTTGGTTGAAGCTGCTCACCAAGTATTTATATTATTGTCTTTTATTCTTTGGACTTCGTTCTGTCATTTCTTATTTGTCTTCTCCCCTTTTTATTATCTATTTTCTTTCAAATTCGATTCAATTCTATATATGATAGCATGGACGTTAAAAACATTGGCAAGTCCCCGGGGCCCGGCAAAGCCGGGCAATACTTCTGGTAACTATTATTATTATTATTATCATTGTTTATCATCAACATCATTTAAATTATCATTTAAATAATCATGAAAAACCTGGTGAGTTGCCAAGGAACGATGATGTTTTTTCTAATCTAAGCAATTCTTTTACACTATTTTTCTCTCTTTGCAGTTAATTAGTGGCCAATTAAAACATGGGCCTCTTTAAACAGTTTTGGAAATAAAGTCTACACTAAATAAATTATGTTTCATGTTTGGACCTTGTTTCTACAAGAAAAATAAAAGAAGTGTCTCACTGAACCGATTAATAATATATTCTTTTCATTGTACTGAAAACTTGTGTAAAAAAAGAGAGAATAAAGATGAATTAAATGTTGATGCAATAAGCTTAATGGTATAAGAATGACTGGTACACATCACCGCTTTTATTTAAATCTTAATGAATTCAAACTTTATAACCCGATTGGCACCTAGAAACATCTAATGTTCAAACACAATGGATGTACGATAAAACACTTAAATTGCATAAAGAAGTGTAGGTAACAATCTATGTTCAAGATGTGGATATTTGATAACTTGTATTGAGCAAACTATAAGCATAATGGCAGAAGACAGTCGTGCACACATACACAAAGCCTAGAAATTGATTAGTGGAGACACTTGTTGATTGCCTATGTGTTCATGACACTAGTATCTTTCTTTCGAGAAGCAGTAGTTACGAGTAAGTGTTGTCTGTGTTTATTTTTAAAACAGTTATAATTATTTAGTATTTTCTATCTACAAAATAGCAAAATCTGGTTTAGATGTTTATTTTTAGAGATTAGTGTAAGAGATAATAATCTGAAAAGGATTCAAACCAAAAAAAAAAAAAGAATTTTATTTTTTTTAACGTGTGTGGTTTATACGAGAATAATCTAAAGATACGGGAAATTAATATTCTTGACAATAAAAACAATATAATTTATTGAAATCACATACTAGATCGAAGTGGAGAGACAAGCGGACTTTACAATCATAGTACGTGAGTTCGAATCCAAGTCATTCTTTCACATTTAAAATAATATCCTTGGAAAAGGTATGAATATCAATATTCACCCCGGTTATGGATTAAATAGCAATTTCAGATAAACCTATTTTTTAGCAACTCAAAATGCATTGTTTTAAACATTGAATAACCTAAATAGGTTGATATGCTCTAAAACAAAATAAACAAACAATATATATTTATATATTCAAATACAGATATAAGAACCCCCCCCCATATATATGTATATTCAAATACAGACATAAGCTCATTCACCTACTACACATGAATACTTAGCTATTTTCTGGGCGCTCTGAAATTTTAATCTACTACCACTATAAAAGTAACCTTGTTAGCCCGTCCGAGGAACGATCTCAATCAAACTGTCTAGATACTTATGAAATATGATATATTAAATATTTAGACATGTTGAACAAATTTGATTTGTTTTTGAACCTGAAAAATAGGTGCTAAGGAGTCAAAATTGAAAAATTAGTTCGTTACATCGTTACGACGCATTTAACTCTTTCGCCGTGACAAAAGCCCAAAAAATAGATCAAGCCTAACTCAACTATTACGAATGAGCAATGGAGCATATATTAAAGGGTATATGATATTTACTTGGTGAGCACCCCCAAGTTTGGCACAAGGCCATTTTTACGTGCTTATATTAAAGGGTATATATATTACGATACATACGAATGTTAGCAAACATTCACTTTCAGTAGTTGCAATAAAAAGTATTTAAATTAACAGTTTATGCATAAATAACTATGTAAAATTTGCATCAAGCCTATTCCCAAATGACATGGAACTACACTTGGACTCATTCTTATTCGAACATGTGATGAAGGTTTGGCCTACTTTTGTAATGACATCTTATACTAAAACTCTAAGAACGAGTCCTACACCCAGTTTTGATTTTATGCAGATCCGCAGGCGCTATATTTCCAGAAGAAAATATTCTTAAATAGTCACCCATCTAACTACTGACCAGAATCGACGTTGCGATTCATTATTAAGATGTGTGACCACTTAAGAATACATGAAACCGTCTCAGGTTGGTCGGCGGTCGTTGGCATGAACAGCTCAATCACCTGAAGAAGGTCGAACAAGTAGTCGGCTGCAACGTTGGAAAGTTAACAACAACGAAGGCGCAGATTATAGTTCAAATAACAGATATACATAAAATAGTCGTGCTTTCCTTTCTCACCGGAAAGATTATTTAAATTCTGAAGTTGAAAAGGATATTTTGAAGAAGATGTTTCCATGTTTAATGGTTTCTTTTAAATTTAAACTTATGAATTATGCACATTTAATATGTGTGTGTAAATATCTAGGCACTATTTTCTTTTTATCCCAACTTACTCATCAGCTAGAATCAATATGATGACTTTATTGATAAAAGCATTTAGTGCTGTGGCGTAGCAACAGTTTTTTCCCATCCAAGGCAGTCGTAAAATTTCTGCCCCCTCCCCGGACAACTAATAAACCATCACCGTTCAAAATTCCAAAAAAGCCCTAAAAATATTTATTTTCATGGAACTAAAATCAAGGATCCAAACATATTAAACTTGGATATTTATTTTCATTGGATGGACGGTTTATACAGTTAAAAAAATCTGTTTAAAAACAGTTTTATTATACACATAAAACATAAAAACATATTATAATCGTAAAAACGCATCTTGGTTATAAAATTTAAGATTTTTCTATAGCTTTTTCTATATCTTATTATTATCTATTTTTATCTACCAAAATGCCACCCCTGGCATGTGCCGCCCGGGACGGACCGCCCCCTCCGCTCCTCCCTTGGTACGCCTGTGATTTAATGATAACCGTGACTTCATATTAACGTAATTAACTATTAAAGCTTTTTTTATCTTTTGGAAAAACGATAAAGCGCCTTACCCGCTCACTTTCTATATCTCTTTTTAAATAATAACACAGTCTAACCTTAGTCTGACATTTATTGACATTTTTCAATAACAATATTAATAAGGTCAAATATTCTGCTTTGGGAAATAGCTAATGTCTTTACTCATTGCATCACATTAGTTTACACTAGATGGATAAGATAAGATCTTATGCTGAATAAGTCTACTTGGGACAACTCAAATTCACATCCTAGTTGTTCCGTGGAGAAATAATACCACTGGAAAAGTTATTAGTACCAATATTCCCTTTTAATTCTATGGTCAGTGTCGTGTTTAGCTTCTTAGCGTCCCCGACGCAGAATATGTCTTGAATATGTCTCGAACGTGACTTGACCAAATGCCAATTCTACACTGAACTTCATATGATTTTTCTGCAAGTGGATGTGTTGTACATTTTTTGATAATTTATTTTTAAGAATAAAAAAAAAAAACTTTGATAAAACCATCATTGATTGCTGCAAATCGTATATTTAATTAGTGAGCAGCACCAACAAAGTTTGGCACAAGGCCATTTTTTAAAGGTGAAAGCAATGTTTTTTGACTGGGATTCGAAAAAGCTAAATGGTCAGATTTTAGAACAAAGTGAACAACAATTTCAGTTTCTAATTTGTAGATTAAGATTGAAATAACGGATCAATTCAACTGAATTTCATTTAGGCAAAAGTTATGGAAAAAAAATTATTAAGGCTAGTTGGTAATTTTGCTGTGTCGTCTCTTTCCCTTGATCGACAACCCCAATATATTGGCCCGTCAGGATGCAAAGAGGTAAAGATTGTGTTGCTGAAATTAATTTTCATTAAATGAGCAACAATTACGTTTGGAGAAAAATAGTATAACGTTCAGGACAGTATCGGCATTCGTTTACAATTATTTCTTCTATCATAAGTGTAGACCGCAGAATTAAAAATCTAGAGTGATACAGAATTCTGAGCCTGTAGCCAACAATGATGGTTCCTGTTACAAGTTAATGTTATATATTACAATCAATGCATCTCTGCATATCAGGTGGAAAATAAACTAGTTATATTTTTAAGCGATTTTGCAGAACAAGCAAATTTAGAAATTTGTCCGAACTCTAAACCCTTATCCTAAACCCTAACTCTAAACTTAACCCTAGCAAATCAAATTGCTGTCTTACAACCCGTGCAAAACCCCCCCAAGCAAAAAAAAAAAAAAGTTTTCCATTTGCTTGTTCTGCAAAAGAGCCTTCTTTTTATACCATTCTAAAACCAAAAAATGATGTTATATACCCTGTTTATTAACATTGGTCAATTCGGCATGAGACGAAATAAGCTGTGCAATTTATATATAATTGATACCTCATTCTGAAGGAATGAGTCTTCTGATATTAACTGGCTTTTCAATTCTATAATACCAGAAGCAGCGAAGATTAATCTTTTATTCTAGTATTAGATATTTTAGACACTGTCCTGGCGATATATTGATTTTTTTTCGTATTTTTCGATTTTTTTCAGCTTGTAATATTTTTCACCTCGCGGACTGCACTCTTTTACAATTTAGCTGTAACGTCGGTCTCCCACCAAAAGGAAAGATTCTTCAACACCTTCGCTCTTAGAAATAGCTTCACGCAATCACATTTATTTAACAAACCCTTTTTTCCCGTTTTTTTCTTTTTATTTTGTTTACTCTCTTCGTTCGGTTTACCTGATAAAATAACGCAGCTAACTTTTAATAGCAAAAACCTGTAATGGCTTTTCTGGAAGGGAGCAACTTCAGTTAGTTTTAGATCCCTATATTCCTTAATAGTCCTCTTACCGTGAATCTAATGGTGCAGGGCGTGCTTAGGGGAGAGAGCGCAAGCTACCTAGGGGCCGCAAGTCTTCTTGGGTATGCAGATCTTTTGTAATGCAAAAAATTACAAAAGTAATTAATTATTAGTATTATGTAGACAATCATTATTACTCTTATATGTTGAAATATATTTGTACAAGTATTATTCGGACTGCAGTCCTCATCCTTATCATTGTTATATTCACAACGTTTCGGCCGATTAACCCTTCGGCCTTCTTCAGGTGATCGATCTCGGGAACCTTTGAAACGTTGTGAATATAACAATGATAAGGATGGGGACAGCAGTCCGAATAATACTTGTACAAATCTTCAAGCCTCATCCCAAGGATTCCGAAATAGCATAAAAATCTAATGATGATTGCTTAGTGAATGACAAATTGCTTGCTTAGTTTCAAACCCAATTGACTGAAATGTCTTCCTATTTTCAAATTTGTCTTCCTATTTTGATTATCATTTCTTCAGTTTGCTAATCTTTGTTTCGCTTCAGATTTGACGCTAATTCAATTTCTCTTTTTAGAACAACGAAGAAAAGAAAAAGAGAACAAACTGATTATTACCTACATAAGATAATAATAAATAAAAAAATATATTTATATTTATAGTCTCTAGCACTCCTTAAAAAAGGACTGGTTTATTTTATATAGACTCGATTCCATTGGAGCATACTAAAAAAAACTGAGAAATATTATTTAATGCTATTTGCAAAATATTTAGGATATGAATTTATATAATACGATTCCGCTGTTCAAGCGAATTACACGAGTTCCAATCCCAGTCAAAACCTTTTTTTTTTGTTCTCGTCATTAAATGACCCAACAAGGTTCATATGTCGTATGAACCTTAAATGACTTAACAAGGTTCATTAATGACGAGAACAATTATATTTGATAAATATTTTTTGCGAAAACTGTTTTTTTTTAATAATATATAAGGAATTAATTTTCATTATTCGGATTTTTTTCCTCATCTTAGTAGGTTTTTTGATGTTTCTAAACTACGTTTCGGCCTAGTGTAGCTGAGGCCGTAAACTTTAATTAATACAATATGCACTATTTAACTCATAGTTGGAGGTAATGTGGGAACTCATACCTTTCCCAATGACATTAGTCCAAATCTGAAAGTAAACTGAATGACTGAGTTTCACATTTTGACTAATACCGTTTGGAAAGACATGAATCCCCACATTGTGTCTAGCTAAGTGGATATTGTGTGATCCCAAAATATCTAGTGTCTAGCTATAGTGGATATTGTGTGATCCCAAAAACTGTGAATCAACAAAAACAAGGATTATCAAAAATGACTGTTCTCGGCATTAAATGACCTAAAAGGTTAATATGCCCTAAATAAAAAACAAACAAACGATACAAGTGTATATTTACTAAAACGAAAGAGTCAGTGTCACAGAAAAGAATTTTAAGAACAGGGTTGGCACGAATACATGTTTGTTCCCCTTTTTCTACATCTATCTAATCTTATTATCTACCAATCATGGCAAGGAGAGCTTTCCTATCTTTAGAAGAAGAAGAAGGAGAAGAAGAAAAAGAAGAAAAAGAAGAAAAAGAGGAAAGCAGAAGAGAAAGAAGAAGAAGAAGAAGAAGAAGATGAAGAATTAGAACAAGAAGAAAAAGAAGAATGAGGAGAAAAAGGAGAAGAAGGTGAAAGATCCAGAACAATAAATAAATGAAAAAGTTACGGAAAAATAAGAAAAAGAGAAAGACGATGAAGAAAAGAAGAAGATTGATTGATTGATTTGTTTAACGGCATATCAACCATTAGAGGTTATTTAATGTCGGATTCTGTTTAGGTATTCGTAGTGCGTTTGGTCTTAGATAAATATTGGTTAATGATGAAGGTAATAGGGGTTTCTATAAAATAGGAGAGTTTAAATTTTGTTATATAGTCTTATTTCTTTCAAAAATTGTAAGATTTTGTTAGGGTTCGTACTATTGAATAAGTCTTTTAGATCAAAATAAGTCTTTTTTAAATAAGTCAGATAAATAAATAGATCAAAAATTTGATCAAAATACTACCAATATAATACTTTGAAAAAATAAAAATAAAGATTATGTAGTGTATCAGGCTTTCAAACTGTTGACATCATCTTTGTTATTTTTACACAGTTTTGGCTGATAAACTAAGAATATATTTAAAAGTTTTAACACTTCTACCCTGTCTCAATTTACAGACTGAAACCTGTCTGTTTACCATGCAATCTAATAGATTGACCGGTGGTTAGCAACATTGTGGCCCCACTCCAAAATATGCGCCTTGTGGCACCTCTACCCAAAAAATGCAACTTGCACCTCTCCCCCCCCAAAAAAAAACAAACTAACTGAAGGCAAATCTAACTCCAATTTTTTTTTAAAGTCATTGAAAACTATTTTCCACATAAAATGACCATCAATTTTAGAACGCTTTACAACTAAACAATCAACCAATGTTTTTATCGTAATTTTTGTTTTTTCTTCTTCTTCTTTTCAGAACTTTCTTGTTAAGTCTTCCTGCTGAATTACACGGTGGAACAACAGAGAAATTTTGCATCACTTTTTTTGACTTAAGAATTGATGTGAATATTATTTTTGTTATCCACAATGAAGATAATACTTGGAATTTCAACAAAAGAGATCTTTATGCCAAAGGTTAGATGATAGCAATGATGATGATGATGTTTGTGATAATGGTGATGATGATAACGATGTTTTTGATAATGGTAATGATGATGATGATGTTTTTGAAAATGGTGATGAAGATGTTTTTGAAAATGGTGATGAAGATGTTTTTGATAATAGTAATAATGATGATGATGATGTTTTTGATAATGGTAATAATGGTGTTTTTGATAATGGTAATGATATGATGATGATGATGATGTTTTTGATAATGGTAATAATGATGATACTTGTGATAATGGTGATGACGATGATGATGATGCTTGTGATAATGGTAATGGTGATGATGATGATGTTTTTCATAATGGTGATAATGATGATGCTTGTGATAATGGTAAGCGTAATGGTGACATTGATGATGTTTGTGATAATGATAATGATGACGATATTAGTGGGGATGATGAAGGTATAAGTGATGATGGTGATGATGATCATGACGGTATTAGTGGTGATGGTGATGATGATGATGACGGTATTAGTGGTAATAAGTGATGTTGTATTGTTTAACAGGAAGACCTCTCCTTACCTATTTGGGCTTGGATTAGTCTTCCTGTTGTTATAGAGTTTTCACAAGCTCAGATTAAAGTGAGATTCCCAGTTTTCACTCTAGGGGGTAAATCTAATCAGTCAGTGTGAGGAAAGGGAAGGGCATGGCCTTTCAATTTCGATTGCATAATTCATTCGACTGGTCATACACCACAAACAGTTGATCAGCCTTGTATGGTACCTGATACTCCTAAGTGGTCACTTCTCTTAGTACTGAACAGGTTCTAGTGGGCTTTTGTACATTTGAAGGAACCTTTGCCCACTTAGTATTGCCTTTCACCAAGATTAGTTCCATCTGCCAAAGACAGATGCAGGGGTTTTGACTAATGGTTTTGTTATAATATTTGATATTATAAAAATTATAATAATTGGTGTAATATCTACAGGGTGTCCCAAAACAAATAAAACCCATTAATTTCATTACCATTTATTATTAAAACCAAAAAAATGGTAACATTTTCTTTTGATTGACATCATAACAATTAAGCAGTGAAATTTTGGTGCTTGGATTAATCTTCCTGTTGTTTCTAATTTCTTTAGAAATAAATTTTTTGTTCTCCGAAAATTAAAATCTACCTAATTTTAATTTTTGATGAACGAAAGATTTATTTCTAAAAAGAATGAATGTTTTGTTCTCCTAATCTCTGAAATAATGTGGAAGCTTGATTGAACACTCTTGACGCAAAAAAAACCCTTTCTTCTAATTTCCGAGCCATTGGGTTTTAAAATAATAATTGTTATTTATAACTGCTATCAAATCTAAAAAAATATAGGGTTAAAATCAACATATTTATCAGCAATTTTATGGGGTTTTTTTTTATTTTGAGACACTCTGTAAATAATGATGAGATTAAAATTAATTCTGTTAAGAATTGTTCCTGGCAGCTCAGTTTTTTAAAATTTTTTAATGAAAATATTTAGTCCTAGACAGTTAAGTAAGATGTAGGCAAAGAAAACCATCTTTATACAATTTTGTAAATTCTGTCTGTTGTAGGCGAATGCCGTTGTACGGAGATTGAGGTTCCAGAAGTTTACATGGAAGGATTTTATATCCTTACAATCTGGGGATTTGAGGAAGATCAGTCGCTGCTATTTTCTAAAACAATTGATAAAGTAAAAATTGTCAACAATAATACTCTCACCTTTCTTCAAACAGATAAATACTTTTATGTCCCAGGACAAAAAGGTAAAATTTGATTGAGTTTTATTGAATTTTTTTTTGCTTTTTTATGTGTGTGTATTATTTATAATATAAGTAAATATTTTATGTCCTAATATAGATAAATATTTTTATGTCCCATGACCAAAAGGGAAAATTTAATTTGATTGGGTTTTATTCTTTTTTTAATTTATGTGTGTGTTATTTAGTTTTAAGATTAATATCCTCATCTTAATTACATTTTTCTTTTTACTTAAATTTTTTTTTTTTTTTGCTTAGTTATTTTTTTCTTTTTATTTAAATTTTTTTTCTTTTGAATTTAATAAATTCTTTTGTTTTTATTTTTTATTTTTTCCTGAATTTAATTTATTTTCTTTTGTATTTTATTGATTTTTTTTTCTTTATTTTAAACTTTTTTATTTCATTCATTGTAGTTTTTACTTTTTTTTACTTTTTTTTAACAACTGAAAATATTTTCTTATTCTATTTAATTTTCAATAAAAAATATTTGTTATATTTTCAGTAAAATTCCGAATCTTAACAACAAATATTAATCTGAAACCAAAAGCAGGATTGGTTAGTTTTTGTTAATTTATTTATTTTTCTTTTTTTCTTAAATAAAATTAATTTTAAAAAAATTTTATTTGACAAGATTTTGTCAGTTTCCCAAAACAGGACAAAAAAAAACATTTTGCGCAACTTGTGTTTTATCTAAGAAGTTCTAAGATGAGGTTTTTTAATCATTTATTATTAATTTTGTTTTTGCTTTTTTATCTTCAAGATGCAACAGACAAACAATTATGGAAGGGGATGGTTGCTGAGAATATGGGTATAAGACTCAGGTTCCTATTTTGTGTCATAGTTAAACACCTCAGGATAAAGTTGGCCAAAACGTATTGAAGAACAACAACTATGTAAGATGAGGACAAAAGTCTGCAAAAATGAAATTAATAATAAAATGATTAAGAAACCTCATCTCAGAAGTTCCTAAATAAAATGTAAGATAACAACTAATTAAGAAGAGGACAAAAGTCTGCAAAAATGAAATTAATAATAAAATGATTAAGAAACCTCATCTCAGAACTTCCTAAATAAAATGTAAGATAACAACTATGTAAGATGAGGACAAAAGTCTGCAAAAATGAAATCAATTAACAAGTTTAACTAAATTGTTCTTATTTTAAGGCCTTTTTAAAAATGTTTTAGAAATGTTGCTTTTTTAAAAAATTATTTGATTTTTTTTCTCCTACAAATTGTTTCTATGCTGAAAATATTTGCTTAAAACCATATTTCTTTATAAATAACCTGAGTCATCATTCTATAACCCAAAAACCCAACCAACCAATCAACAACCGAGTTTTTTCTTGCTAAATAAAACTCACTAAGTGCCTAGGATGTTATTACAGAGAAAAGAATATAATTAAATCTTGAAGTCTACCTGAAGTGTGGCATGTAGGTATGAAAGAGAATAAATACTTTAATGTTAAATTAATTATTTTGCATTGAATATATCTTTTCTAATGTTAAGAGATCTCAACCATCAAAAAAGAAAAAAAATATGTTTTTAAAGAAATGAAAAATAAATTCCAATGATGTAAGATAAAATAATTTAGGAAAAAACAGGAAACCATAGAAATGTGTTATGCCTGCCTTGTAACGTTTCGGTTATAGCTAACCTTCATCAGGGAATGTGTTTATTTGACTGTATGCACAAGATATATATTATATTTACTTGGTTGAGCACCAACCCAAGTTAAGCACAAGGCTATTTTTACGTGCACTATATTTCCAGGCTTTTTTTCATTCAGTGTTGCTCTTCACCTAGATGTGTTACTCTCCCGAGTTAATGGGCCCCATCTGCCCGAGGCTGTTAAAGTGAAAGTAATGGTTTTGACTGGGATTTGAACTCGCATAATACGATTCCAGA
>JAUZSX010290172.1:0-14297 GCA_034780655.1 Idiosepius hallami
ACAAACTAAACGGCATCTTAGGCGGGTTTAAAAACTACCTTCCTCACTTTTTAATCACTTACCATTAAAGAGCAAGGTGCGTTCTAAAAACATTCATTTCCCGTGACTCACCCTGTATAAACAACATGAAAATCATTAAAAGTAGCAATTTAAACCTCTTATTTTCAAAAACAAAATACGTAAACATTGCTTTTCATGTTAGACCTTAGAACCCTGACTCGGCAAAATGACCGACTAGTCACACGGATGTGTTATATTAGACGACTCTATTATAGAAGAAATATCGGTATGTCTTTTTTCCTAAGTCACAAGGGCCGATATATCGGCATTTTAGGGCTGAAAGAGTTTAAAAAAAGACCAATATGTGAGATATTTATAAAGATTATCAACAAAAACCATCTCAATGTTAAACACATTAACCTTGGCTTAGTCCCATTAAATCGTTTCTTATCTGGCAATGTTAAACCAGACTTGCCTATGGCGGCTCTTGGGTCAATTCAATCGGCTGTAAACAGTTTGAATAATAAATAATTTTTGGAATTCTTACAAAGTTTCGTTTTATGGCGTGAACAAAATTTCCCTAATGATACGACTAAGTAATAAAAACAAGCCGTGCGTGCGTGGTACCCCCAGCTCTAAAAGTCCCCAAGGGACGCAAAACAGATTTTTCTCGGGGTAAACACTATTCAATTTGTCACATGAACAATACCCTCCACATTTTGGCCAAGTTTCAGAAAAATTGAACGGGTGGATTAAAAGTTATAGGCCGGAAAAAGTTATTTTTGGCTGTTTGGTGGAATTTTTACCCCTGGAGGGCTGAAGAGATTTTTTTTCAAAAATCGGAGAATGTCACTTTCTAACCTGACCGAAGTTATAACTTCATGCAAAATTTCAGAAAAATTGAATGGATGGTTGCAGACACGAACGAACAAACGAACATGCCTCAAAACATAGGTTCCCCTCATTAAATATCGGGGTACCAAAAAGGAGATGAAGAAAATTTCAATGGGGGAATTTAACTATTAAAAAATACTGAAAAAAAAGGAGATCTTGACCGGTTTCTTCCCCGATTCATCAGGCGACACATGGGAATTAGAAAAAGGGCCCAAAATATAGGTGGTCAAAGACAAAAGTTGTTGAGATATTAAGAAATAATTATGTGAGAGAAAATAAAAAATCATAGGATAAATAAAGGGAAGAAAAGAAAAAAGAATTAGAAGCAATTAACATTAAGACCAAGCAGACATTCTTTCTGTTTACAGAGAGAAGGTCTGCAAATTCTAATGTATATTGCTTTTAATACCTTTAAATGTAGTAGTTTGAGTATGATCTTACCAGCACGGTGAATTGATCAACATTCAAACCAACCCTACAACCGTCACTTTTTAATAAATAGTCACAAATTGATGATCCGGATGAATTCATAAACTTTTTGAGGTCTATTGGCTTATTCCATATTTTGACATGAATGTGCTGTCTAATTCATGATTCCACAGTGTCGCCTGATGAATCGGGGAAGAAACCGGTCAATATCTCCTTTTTATTAGTTTAGAATTTTTTTAATAGTAAAGTTACCCCATTAAAATTTTTGTCATCCTCTTTTTATTAATGCATTCTTTTTATCTGAAATTTTGTGTATTTCTCTCCTTTAAACATGACACCTTATCACAAAATGCCTAACTACCCTTTTCTATCTATATTTAAGTTTTGTACCACAAAAAATTTGATGTGTCACAAGGAAAACAAGATGTAAATGATGAAAGAAGTATGCTGATGTAAAAAAAAAAAAAAAAATCACCCTGGATTTAAGACTTGAGTTTTTTTCTTACCTTTCAACAGATCCATCTGAAATCCTAGCAAAAAATAAATACAAATTATAGGATTTTATTATCCAAAATGTACATAGATTTGGCACACCTATTATTTTTTTGTTCTCATTATAAGGCTAGTTCTCTCCACTGCCCACCTAGAAGATATGTCCTGCTTATTTTTAGTGTGAGAAGCTTGAGAAAACAGTGGGCGATCTACCCCCATAGCAAAGGAAAGTCAGGCCTTACTAACCTAACCATAATTTTGTTTATTATTTGGGGGGTAGTTTATTGTGTCCCATTTCCCACTTCATTATTAAAGTTGTCCCGTGGTATTTTGGTGATTGTTCATGGGATTGAGTGATTGATAAAGTAATACTTATAAGAGGTGAATGGGTCACGAATGTTTCTAGTTAAGGTTAAGACAACAACTAGCAAAGACCAATCTAACAACCCCCTCAATAACCTAATTAATATCCTTGTGCCTAACTCATTTTTTTTTCTAAATGAATAAATTTTGGCACACTTAGATCTTAATAAGTTCTCTTTTCCATGACTCTAATCATTCTTGATCAACTTCAATAAACTCAGACTATTCTAGAATGGTTTTCTACTTACAGATTTTGTGCATTATCTCTCTAAAAGGGTATGTGATCTGGTCCTTTAATTCTGTAATGATTATTAGTCATGTTATTAGGTAAACATACAAAGAAATCTACAGCTAAATAGTTATAGGTGCTTTTTAAAACCTCCATCCTCATTGCCTTACTGTATATTCATACTGATGCATTTGATTTTAGAAACCTCCATTGCCACAGTAAGTTAATACTATATTTGTCTACTTAAAAATGAAGAGAAAGTCAATCAATTAAATCTTATGTTTGTCTAAATGATCTTTTTCGGAATCCTTGAGGTGAGACTTGAAGATTTGTACAACTATTATTCGGACTGAAGAAGGCCGAAGTCTTAATTGGCTGAAACATGAATGATAAGGATGGGGACAACAGTCTGAATAATAGTTGTACAAATAAAGTTTCAATAAGATCAATTTTGAACAAAGAATTATTTAAGTTTTTAATAAAACATTATAGTTTGGTGTATTAGGTATGCTACTCTGTGTGTGTTTGTGTATGTATGTTTATGTGTAATATATATATATATAGGCTCATATCTAGTTGAGCATTTTGGATTATTATTCATTCACACTCACTAATATAAGTTACAAAGCGAAGCCCCTCCCACTCAGAAAGGATGGGATTAGAGTACTTTATGGTGAGATAAAATAGTGGTTTAGATTAGAATTTACTAATTGATCTGGTGTCTGAGAGAATAGGGTGCGCGATTGATGCTGTGTTGGTGGAGGTTTTCATACATGAAAAATAAAAAAAATTCTTTTTCAAGAAATATTCTTTAAGAAAGTATTTATTATATATTTTCACTTAATAATTTTGGCTTCTCCTAAGCCATTTCAATGAATTTAATATAGTAAGACCATTATTATTGCTGCCATGTCCTGTATTAAGTCCTTAGCAGAAACAAATTCAAATGTGACTTATGTCCTGTTTTGTAAAGAATATTTTAAAATTGTATTGAAATAAATAGAATATTTTGAAAAAAACGTTTGCGTAGTGTGTCATGTGACTTATGTGTGTTCACTTGTAATTCTTGCTCTTTTCTAGCATTTTTTTCCTAATTTTTTTTTCCAGTTTCAGAAGGTTACAATTATCAGCAAGCGTTTCAACGTTCCTACGTCCCACGCTTTTTAGGTCTGAGTGATGATGATGATGATGATGAGGAAGAGGAAGATGATGAGGAGGATGATGATTCTCCACACCATAGGCATAGATCTTCTCTTCTTCATCCTTGGGGCCAGGGACATCGTTTGGATGATGAACAAGATGCTGATGAACATGCACCTGAAGAGCCTGAAGGTAAGATTACTATTCTCAATGTAGCAATATTCATTTATGTTTATTTAACCAGAAAGGATCCAAACATTATAATATATTGTGTACCTTAACTTAGTAAATTTTTATGAAATATACTTTTAGAATGAAATCAATAAAACAATCTAATATACTATTAAAACTCTAATGGCATTTGAACGGGTTCTACATCCGGTTTTGAATTTATGCGCATGTGCAAAGCTAGATCAAGTAGACGCTATATTTCCAGAAGAAAATATGAAATTGAACTGTAAACACTGGTATTCATTTTTGTTTTAGACAAAAGTGGTCCTAATTTTAGAAATTAAAAACTAAAAAAAAAAAAAATTAGTCAGTAATTGGTTCAATGAAAAAATCAGCTTTTCCAGTAATTTCTGGCAAATAGTAGTAGTAGTAATGATGATAATAATACTAGTTGGGTTTTTTGGTATTTATTTGATTTTTACCTTTAAAATATTCTCCTCTAATTTTGAGGGTTTTACACCGGAAGCCTTATTTTCCCAGAATGAAGCCTCCCGGTTCAAATGTGGAAAACCAGTTTCTGACAATAAATTCACCCATACAATTATTGCCATTCATTTCGCAAATGATTTTATAAAATTTTGTATTCTTTCTGAAGAAAAAAAAAATAACAAACTATGATTAATTGAACATAGAATTTTTCTTCATTCAATTTTGATACCAAATAAAGAGTATCTAAAGTTAAAATTCATCAATTAATGAATCAAGTCATCCCATCCCATTCTGTTTGTGTTTTGAATAAAGAAAGTGACCAAATATATTACATAAAAGATTCAATCATAAATGTATTTTCTTTGATTTTCTAAAGCTTCCTTTGATTTATTTACAATCTTATTAATTCCACTAAAATTGTAAAATTCTTTTGATTTTGGTTTAAAGAACTCACAAATGTCTGTTTTTATCTCTTCCTATGTTACAAAAGCTATTTTTTAAAAATGGTATTGTAAACTATGAAACGAATGCTAGTTTGAAGGGTGAATGAGGAATTTTTCTCTTAACCAAGTTTTTTGATCTTTTGTGACCTGATTCATAATGGGATATGTTGTTTGGTGGAACATCACTCCTTTTTGTTTCACTTAGGCAGGTCTTTTTCTCCTCAGTGCTCAGTTTAAATGCTCTTATGTTGATACTAGGTCTCGGCATTAATTGTTGCATTATTTGGTAACAATTCACAGTTAATTATTGCTTGGCAATCCCAGCAGTTGGAAAGAAAGACTTTTTTATTCCCATGAAGTTTTCTTTCTTGGCTATGGACTTTTCTCCTTTACTAAGCCATTGTCCATGACAATATTTTGATAAAAGATCCATTTTTCTGGCCTGTCACAAGCAGAACCATGCTTAGCCACTTAGTGGCCCCATCGCAAAATGCGCCTTGTGGCCCTTTACCCTAAAAAAAGGCAAGTTCTCTCTTCCCAACATATTGACTATATATACATACATATACAAATATATATATATTGAGAGAGGCAGGCAAAAAGAAAGATGGATTGATAGATGTATATTTCAAGTTTGATAATGACTTTCTAATTAATCCTAACAATGAATTATCTTGGTAATTTTTTTGCATTACACTCTGTGAAGCCAAGTAGCCTAGGAAGCTTGCAGCCTCCTGTAATTGCGGGGTCCCTAAGCACGGCCCTGGTCATAAGCCTATTCAAAAAAGATAGAATATATTTCCATAAATGGAGAAAAGAGCAGATGTCAGCTTAAGATTTTGATTCTCTATATTTTTCTTTTCATTTTTTTTTTGTTTTCTTTTTGTATTTTTCAGATGAAGAAGAAGAAAACCATGAAGAAGAGCTTTATGAATTACAAGAGGATGGACTGTTACATCCTGTCGGTGGCTTTCCAGGTAGATATTAGTTTAGTTGATTAAAGAAAAATATTTTAGGAATTAACTTTATTATTTGGACTTGTCCTCATCCTAGTAGTTTTTTTTTTGTTGTTTCTTCAGGAAGACGGTTGAGGGACACTAGGCCGAAACGGTGTAGAAACATCAAAAAACCTACTAAGATGAGGAAAAAAGTCCAAATAATAAAGTTAATTCCTAAATTTAATAAGATTTAAACTTATGTTTCATTCATCTTGACTTTTAAACCTAAGGAAATTTAACCAAGTTGATTCCTTACTTATCTAAATTGCTAAAATATCTAAAAATAACTAATTATTTATAATTAAGAAATAATAGGATTTTAGTAATTAATATCACTTTCACTATAATGCAGTAAAAACGCTAAAGGGAGGTAATTTACATCTAAAGAGGCAAGTATGATGAATGGAAATAAATATTTCCTGACAATATGAAAAAGAAAAATAGGAAACAAATTTTAATGGATTTTTAATATGTATCCAAACAATAATAATAATGTATAGCTTTTTCATTTAGAAATAATTGAGAAAAATGAAAGATGCTTACAATTTTTGAAAGCAATTATATATTTTTTAAGGTGATAATGTTAAAAATATTTATATTCACACTAGCTTTATTATTTTTCTTTTTCTAGAACCTCATCACATTGGTGTATTTGGAGGTGTTGGGATGCGACTTCTACCTGAAGGTGATCCAAGAGCTGATAATGTTCCGGAACCAAGTGCAACTAATTTGAGACGATTAGCAGGTAAACTTTTTTGTTTTTAATTTTTCATTTTGTTAATAAAAAAAAATGTCTTGTCGAAAAAATATTTTAATGGGATAAAACAAAATTTCTACACGCTAAAACCCCCCTCCGTTTTAAAATATTCTTCATTTATACACGCTCAACCCTCGTTTTGAAATATTCTCCGTTTATATTATACAATAGAACTCTTAAAAGTTATCTGACAAAATCTATAACAAATATGATAAACATAAAATAGACAAAAATTAAGTATAGAAGTTTTTTTTAAATGGTAATAGTTTTATTTATTATGAAGGATTTTCTATAAGAATATTTCTGTAATATATTTTTAAGAATTCATGAGATGATTAACATTACTGCATAAATTCAAAATTTATTCTAAGATGACAATTGTAAGATTTTGAATATAGATTACCATCTAAATGCCCTTATCTATAAACTAAATCATACCAAACCTTCATAAAGTTGGCCTTACACAATATCTCTATTACGTTGTTTAAAGTAGCTGAAATTCTTAAATTAAAGAGAAAAGATGAAACATAATTTTCACTAAATCAATGAAATACAAAATAAATTTTTGAACCAAAAATACTCTACATATTTATACATATATAGTTAAATAAAATAAAAGATAAAATCCAAAACCTGGAAAAACGGCGGCCACTGGTTACTATCAATTTCACGCTTACGCAATCATCAGACCAATCTTTGGCGCGCATTTTTTACACTCGTTTATATAGCTTCTCTAGGTTGGGGTGCATGCTGGGAGGTTTATCCATATATATAGATATATATGGAGATTATGCTTATAGAGTATTTTATTTAAGAGGACAATCTGAAATAAAACTTACACTCTATTTAGACAATCAGTCATCTTGCTTTGCTTGTCACTGGTTAAAGGCTGAATGGAAAGAGAGTGTAGTGTATATGTTAATTATCTGTTAAGAGAACCTTTGCATTTCTAACTCGTCATCAAGGTTAGCTTCCACTATATATGTAGAGAAAGAAAGAGAGATTATCTATATGTGTAGCTCTTTCTTCGAGTTGGCCGTCTTCTGTCAAGAAGTGGCAGTCACCATATATATATATATATATATGGAGCATTGGTAAGAATTCTGACTTTAGGCTCGTATAACACTAGTTCAAATCCCAGTCAAAATCATTGCATTCACCTTTAGCTGCTTCGTGCAGGTGGGGCTCGTTAGCTTGGGAGAGCCCCCCATCTAGGTGAAGGGTAACACCGAATGTGAAAAGCCTGGGTAAGAGCACGCAAAATAGCCTTGTGCCAAACTTGGGTTGGTGCTCACCAAGTAAATATAATATAGTATAGCCATATAAATAGGCCAATGTAAGCTTCAAAACACACATACATAGAAAAAGAGAGAAATTCATTGTGAAAAATATTGTTTTGTGTAGTATATGCATTATTTCTATTCTTAATTGAAGTTGCTGCAGCCACAGACCGTCACTCTCGCAAATTTAGGAGCCGGAGTCCTTCTAGACCTCAGCATTACCACCAGCATCATCATCATCGTCACCACCACCAGCATCCACCACACCCTCATCATAGTCACATGGTGTCTTCCTTGGAATACCTGTGTCTTCATTATATGGCAAATCGTTTATCCAACCCAAGAGAACCCCCACTTCCTCTCCATGGACTTTCGCAACAACCAGCCCAGCGTTTACTTGACTTTTTACGGAAAGAAAAACTTTTGAAGCCAAAGACTCTTCAAGCATTCCTACCCTGGTGAGTTATACAAATTCACATTTATTGTTTTGTAATCTTATCCTCGTTCTCTTCAACAAGTGGTTCCCAAAGTTTCAGTTAAGTTTTTCAGATGTTATCTATTGAAAGTTTTTTTTTTTTTTTTTAGATAAGGCTTTTGTTTATTATCATTTAGAACTACGTGGACCTGTGAAAAATTTCAGAGATGACTGCACTCCTTTCTCCTGGAAAATGATACCCTTCCTCCTCTGCCATAATGTTTTTTTGAGCTAAAAGGACATTCTATTGGACTGGCGATCACTCACATACCAAAAAAAAAACTTGTACAGTGCAAAAAATATGCAGTGCCGTGCTTAGCCACTTAGCGGCCTCGATGCAAAATGCACCTTGTGGCCCCTTTATCCTAAAATGGCAAGTTGCTCCCCCCCCAACACACTGAAGCCTTCGACTATATATACATAGAGAGAGATAAGCAGAAAGAGAGATGGTTTGGTAGATGTATGTTTCAAGTGTGATTATGATTTTCTAATTAATCCTGTTCCTAACAATTAATATTTTGGTATTTTTTGCATTACAATCTATGAAGCCAGGGAGCCTTGCAGCCCCTAGGGAGCTTGCACTCTCCCAGTTGCGGGGGTCCTAAGCATAGCCCTGAAAATATGCAGGATATATTTACCTTATTGAGCACCAACCCACTTACATTAGATTTAATAAACAAGTTAATGGCTATTTTTCTTTTTTTTTTTAGAATTTACAAATGGTGTGACCATATGGTAACACTATGAGAAATTAGGTTAAAGAACGACGTTTAATAAATTGAAATTATTTAACAGCTAGTGAGTGAGAAATTAAATAGTGTCATTTCTGTTTGAATAAGTGGCTTTAGCATGACACAGGTTGTCGTCTGAATTTACACCCCAAATTCTTATATAAGAGATAAGTTCTAAATATAGGTTTGTGCATCTATGAAGAGTGTTTGATGATTCATTGAAGAAAATCAAACACTTTTGAAGGAAACTTTTGTTTTTCTAAAACAAAATAAAAGAATTGTTTTAAAAAAATAAAACAAAAAAATCGTCTCAGACATTTTGATATTTGTATTATTCATTCCAGACAATCAGTTTTTTTTAAATATCTTTCTCACACATATATATATATACACACTATAGTATACTAGAAGTATTGTCCAGCTTTGCCGAGGTGCTGGGACTTAAAGAAGTTTATCAAATTGGAAAGCAGTTAATTTTTCTAAATTCATTTTTAATGCTTTTTTTCTACTTATTTCTAATTTCGTTTTCTACTAGATTCATTTCTAAAGCATTTCACTAAGGTAGTTAAGGAAGTCTATTATACAGAAAGGCATTGTGAAACATATGCAAATTTTATTGGCTTGAATCCTTTTTTTTTAAATGAAGAACTCAGGATTTTTTTAAAACAAACTATTATGGTTTTATAATCTAAAAAGCAACTGGATGTAGGGTCTCATACAACCACGGCAAACTAATTTTTATAAGTGTGTGTGTGTGTGTGTAGATGATAGCTAACAATTGATAGGATCAGACAGAAAATATTTAGACAGAAAATCTCTATCCTATATAATCAAATATGTACACATACACCACTGTATACGTATATGTCTAAGTCTAGATGTGTATTCATTTATATACTTATGTGTGTGTGACTCTCCACATTTGGATATTCCTTCTTGTTCTGTAATATGATTATTTTTTCTGAATTGTAGCCGTCTTCAAAAGCTAACCCTGGATTCTTATGCATATGTTACGAATGAACTTTTGTATGCAATTAGGTAAGTTGAAACATAACAACAATTAATTCATCTATTAATTATAACTTTAATTTGATTATATTTCTCTGTATTTGTGTGTGTGTGTGTGTGTGTGTGTGTTACATGAATGATGTTTTGTGTTGAGATCAACAAAAATTGAAGCTAATACTGATTAAAGCTAGCCTTAAAATATTTTAGCATTTTGGTTAATTTTAGAGTTAAAGGTCACATAGTTATCAATTTTTTTTGGAATACTTTCAGATCAGGCTTCATAATCTGTATATCCATTTTGTCCCCATTTATTTTTTTTTAATAGTTGTTGTTTGATCACATTTTGTCCAACTAATCCTCTGGTCTTCATCAGGTGTTTTAACTGTGGTCAGGTAGGAATGTTGAGTCTTGGAAATGTATCCCCAGTCATTATTGGTGAAACAACAGCTATAAAAAGATGAAGACAACAATCTGCAAAAAAATGGATACACAGATCTTGTTATTAGTTTTACATAACCATTAAAAATAAAATCTAAAAGAGAAACAAAAAAAAACTTTTTGTCATAAACAAAAGTATTTTTTTCCTTTAAGAAATAATGGGGGAAGTCCATGTGGGTCAGTGGATTAGCACTCAGACATTGGATTTGAAATATGCAAGTTTGAATCACAGTTGTTCAGTTAAGTTCACATTTGGGTTAATACCCTTGGAAATTACCTCCAGCTACAAATTAGATTGTAGAATTTGTGTAATTCATAAGAATGTGATGACAAATAAAAATGCTTGATAAAAATGATCCCATTACGGCATTAAATGACCAAATCTCCCTCTGTGTTTAACTGTAGACTAGGAGAGAAACAACTAAATTTCTGGCCCTCCTTTCTGTAGAAAACCGCTTCTAAGCAAATAATATGCTTGCAAGTATTCTATGGTTTTTTTCTTTATTTTTAAGAAATTTGGTCTTTCACCAAACACACTGACAATCATCCAATATCTTTTTTATTTGTTGGCCTTGATATTTCAGTTATCAGTTAAAACTTTATCTTTAGAATAACCAAGCATATTATATTTGCTATTAAAAGATCAAAAAAGGTAGATATGCCATAAAAAACCAATTATGGCCATTATCATTATTATAATATTTTATTAACAGGGTTTCTTAAACTATCGGTTCCAACCTTAAAATGGGGGTATTTTACCAAAAACTTGGGGTCACAGATCAGAGTTATTATCTCACAAAATAGAGTCGTTATGACTTACTCACTTTTTGTAATTATGATAATCACACTTTTACAAAACAATTTTTGATTTTAGATTTATGTTCTGCATGTTTGGTACATAAAACATATTTAATGTCTGAGGTTGCAAAAAAACTCAATCATAAACAGTGCCGTGCTTAGCCACCTTGTAGCCCCGACGCAAAATTTGTATTGCGGCCACCTTTCCCCATAAAAAGTAAGTTTCCTCCTCCCTGACATACTCGAGAATTCGATCAAAGACCATATATACCATATTTACTTGGTAGAGCACCAAACCAAGTTAGGCACAAGGCCATTTTTATGTGCCCTATATACCTGGGATTTTTTAATTCGGTGTTACCTTTTATCTAGATGAGTTGCTCTCCTGAGTTAACGAGCCCCAGCTGGCCGAGGCAGCTAAAGGTGAATGTAATGATTTTGATTGGGATTTGAACTCGTGTAATACGATTCCAGTGCCTGAGCTTTTACCAATGCTCCACCGTTGCTGCCCTATATATACAAATATATATATATATCGAGAGATGGATTGATAGGTGTATATTTCAAGTGTGATAATGATTTTTTAATTAATTTCAATAATTTGAATTACTAAAGATCTGTGAAGCCAAAGAGCCCTGCAGCCTCTAGAAAGCTTGCAGCCCCCTCGCAATTGCGGGATCTGCGGGGGCTTAAGCACGGCCCTGATCATAATAGGGTTGTAATAAAAAAAAAATTAAGAAGTCTTTTTTTCATTGATAAAAAAATGTCTTATGATTGAAAGAACTAAAATTTTTCATAAATGAAAAACATTTTTTTTTTCTTTAAACTTTTGTTTTTAGGATGCACACCAATTTGATCCATTTAAGTCTTAATTCTTGTCGTTTGGTGACTGACCATGGCCTTCAACCATTAACAGGTTTGTTGAGTGTTTTTTTTTTCTTCTTTTCTCTTTTGAGGAAGTTCACTTGGGCCAGTCGGTTGGCAGATGGACTTTGAAATCTTTCTGTTACCCTTTCTTTTTCTTTTGTCTCTTTCTTTTAACTTTTTCCTTTAATTTCTTTTCATATTCAATTCTATATTAGGTTCTGGTTAACCATTTTGTTTACTCTCATACAATATAAACAATATTAATTACTATGTTATAAAATAAATGAATTAAACAAAATAAAACAAATATTAGACTTCTAAAATAATCACAAATGATTTAGTATAAATAAATATAGAGAGAAAACAACTTTGTGTTTTCTTATAACAATTTTCAGCGTTTTTTTTTACACCAACTAAAAAAGTCAAATTCTCTTTTTTTCTTTAAAAAAGAAGTTTTATTTCATAATATTTCAAAATAAATAGTAATTCAAAAACCTTTTTACTTATTTATTGAATTGTAATAAGTCTTAAAGTATATTTCTTTACATTACACACACTGCTCCAAGCACATTACAAAAACTGTTTTTGTATCTATATATGTTTTTTTTTGTACATAAATGTCTGATAAAGTAGAATAAAGATGATAATAATAATCTGATTAAAATGTCATAAAAATACTGTTTTTGGAGGCAAGTAACTTTTACTCTAACTCCTGAGAGTACCAACAATAGTGACTATTGTAAGGACCTGTGTAGGTGTCTTACTGTATAGTCTGCAGAATGTGCAGGAGTTCTTAAGAATACTTGTTACTCATACTAACCTGAATAGTGTGAAAGTTATCATATTGACTGATTTGAGAGAATCTTCGAGAATCTGGCTTTTGAAGTTCCGAAACTGGTTTTGTTTTTCTCAATTTCAACAGCTTGGTTTGTTTTGTTTTTTTTTATTTTGTTTTAAAGCAAATCAACCAATTTAGGTCATTTAATGCTGAAGACAGTCATTTTTGATATCTCATTTAATCCCTTGTTAGAGTGAATTTGGGGATTCATAGCTTTTAATTATGAACGCAAACAGAATGACTTGGATTTGAACGTGTGTATTACGATTCCAGAGTCTGACTGCCTACCCACTGTTCCAAGTTGACTTCACCTCAAAAACTTGGGTTTTCAATCCTCGCAGGGGGGGGGGGAAGATAAAAAAAGAAGAAAAGGTTCGCACCAAAATGTTTTTGCATTGATTTTATTCATCTTGATTATATTTAATTCTTATGTGAAGTGGCTTTCTTGCTGTCTGGCTTATACTGTTGATATACCGTTGAACAAATCAATCAATCTAAATATATGTATTGCCTCTTTCCATTGAGCCGGAAAATTAGCTAAAATGGTTGATATGCCATAAAACAAAGTATCTGAATCCCCAAATAATGGTTCCTGACCTAAAATGATTATAAAAAAGTTGATACACTATAGAACCAAAAAACAGAGCAACTTATTTAGAAAAATAGTTCTGGTATCAAATGACCCATTTGTTATTGAAGAACAAAAGATGTCTCTGAACTGATGTGCCCGATTCAGCTAGTCTTTTTCTTTGTTTTGTAGTTTTTTTTTCTTTAGATATCAAAGCACATAAAATAAATGAAGATATTGATCAATAATTTTGGTCTAATAACTACTTGGGTATAATCACAAAGAACAATCCATTATAAACTGAAAGAGGTACAACATCAGCTAATCACAGGACGGGAAGGATAAAAAAATCACTTTATTTAATTTGACCAGAATCCACAAATTATTACTTGTCACTACAACTCTTTGCTGGAGAGACATAACTTTATAGCTGCTGCTGCTGCTGCTAAAATATTCATTAGATCTGTTACTATTTGGATTAATTTTAATTTTCTTTTTTCCATATTATAAAAGGTCATTCTTATGTCTTAGAATAAGAATGAATTTATCTGAAATAAAATGGCCCATCAAACAATTTCTTCAATCACGGAGATATTTTTTGAAAAATCTTAACGATGATTCTCTTAATGGCTTGATGTATTGAATAAATCAACTTTACCACCAGGTTATGGACAGACAACAAAATTTCCTTTTAAAATGGAACCATTCAATTATAATATAATTCTTAAGCCTTAAACACCTGGTGATCTAATACTGCCTATACAACTTAGCAGTTAGGGCAGCGATGGTGGAGCATTGGTAGAAGCTCGGGTTGTGAGATCATGTTACGTGAGTTCAAATCCCAGTCAAAACCATTACTTTCACTTTAGCAGCCTCGGGCAGATGGGGC
>JAUZSX010290183.1:0-14296 GCA_034780655.1 Idiosepius hallami
TATTATATTTACTTGGTGAGCACCAACCCAAGTTTGGCACAAGGCCATTTTTACGTGCTCTTATCCGGGCTTTTTACTTCGGTGTTAGCCTTCACCTAGACGAGCTGCTCTCTCGAGTTAACAAGCCCCATCTGCATGAGGCTGCTAAAGTGAAAGTAATGGTTTTGACTGGGATTTGAACTTGCGTAATACGATTCCCGAGCCCGAGCTTTTTCGCTGCCCATATCTTTTTATATATCGACTTAAGGTTAGTCAAATCCTGTTTCCGGCTGATGCAGGTTAAACAACTCTATATCTACAACTACATTTGATGCTGATTGGTGAGGATTATTTTAAATGGATGTCTTAAATACTCGAAGACTACTTTTAATATACTTGCATTGGTATGATTGCGCAAAGCAAATGGCTAAAATTCTTATAGATATACGTTTATAAATAGATCTATTGATTATTCAAAATGAATGGCTTAAGCCCATAGACTACGTTCAATATTTCTATTTATTGTTTAAACTGGTTAAAGGATATAAAAGGGAAAAGATATTGCTACCTTGTTATATTTATTTAAAAAAAAAACATTTAGTTGTTTTTGTTTTCGTTATTACTATTTTATCTACTAGTATTGATTTAAATGTATTTTGAGGATATGTGTGTGTGTGTGATTGTGTGTGTGTGATTGTGTGTGTGTGTGTGTGTGTGTGTGTGTGTGTGTGTCTGTTCTCCGTTGAGTTTGGTTGTGTGTGTGAATTTGTGCTTAGTTTAATCTATGTTTATGCATGTAGGTTTGCGTTTGAGTTTGAATGTGTGCGGGTGTTTAAATTGGTGTGTGTTATTACCTGGGTTTTCGTTATTACTATTTTATCAACTAGTATTGATTTAAATGTATTTTGAGGATATGCTTGTGTGTGTGTGTGTGTGTGTGTGTGTGTGTGTGTGTGTGTGTGTGTGTGTGTGCGTGTCTGTTCTCCGTTGAGTTAAATTATGTGTGTGAATTTGTGCTTATTTTAATCTATGTTTATGCATGTAGGTTTGCGTTTGAGTTTGAATGCGTGCGGGTGTTTACATTGGTGTGTGTCATTACCTGGGTTTCAACTTGCATAATTGTTTGTGTATATTGGTATGTGTGTGTGTGCGTGTATGTGTGTGTGCGTGTATGTGTGTGTGTGTGTATATGTGTGTGCGAGTATGTGTGTGTGCGTGTATACGTGGGTGTACTTATAGGCGTATTTGTGAACTTGCGTTTGTATGTGCATAAGAGAACGTGTGATTAGGAGGTTCACTTGGCCTAGTGGACCTCCTAGTGGGTTGGCATTCAGACTTCTAAATCGCAACACACGAGTTCGAATCCTAGTCGTTCCATTTGCGTTCATAATTGGACCTAATACCCTTGCGAAACGTATGAATCCCCAGAATCCCCAAATTCCCTTCAGCAATGGGTTCAGTAGTGTGCATTATTGTATCACAAAAAAAAAACTACGTGTGGTCAAAATAATAACGTTTATCAAAAAATGGTTGTTTTCGGCATTAACCCTATCGGCCCAAAGAGCCGATATATCGGCCTTAGTAACGAAAAGCAAAAATAGACACACTGACATTTCAACCCTAAAATGTTTTTGATAGAACGGCTCTGAGTGACTACTTGGTGATATTAATAAGTCAGGGTCCTAAAAGGGAGGTTGAAATATCGTTGGGTGTGTCTCCTTTTGGTTTCAGTCGCCAGGACCGATATATCAATTCTTTAGAGTTTAAAGGGTTGAATGACCTAAAATGGTTGACATGCCGTAAAAATAAAAAAACAGCGAACAGGTCATTAACCCTTTAAACCCTAAAGAACCGATATAACGGCCCTGGCGATTTAAGGCAAAAGACACACCACACAACGATATGTCAACCTTCACCTTTGGATCCTGACTTAGCAATATTACCAAGTAGTCTCTCAAAGCCGTTCTATTAAAAAAAACATATTAGGGTCAAAATGCCAGTGTGTCTCTTTTGCCTTTGGTTAGTAAGGCCGATATATCGGCCCCTTAGGGTCGAAAGGGTTAAAGTCTTGTTGTTTTTTCCCGGTTACAATATGGCTTATTTTTTTGTCTAACATGAAATAATTTTATGCGTTTAACTTTTAAGACAATTCATATTTGTGTTTAACGAAATTGAAATGAAAGAAAGAGCAAACAACGTTATTAAAAGGCTGACATAGATTCATTGGAAATTTTGCCCAATTATCCGCTACCATAAATATCTTGGTTTGGTATAATTGTTGATAACGATAACGACCCTGACCACGAGAATGGGTTCGCAATAAAGCAATAATTATTCGCCATTTGCGTCAGCGTTCCTCCAAAGGGTAATTAGGTCGTACATTTTGGAAGGGGGGGTGGAACAAAAAATGTTTAAATGTGGCGGGAAATTTTTTTTTATGTAAGTAGAAATTTGGAAGCGAACGCGCATGCGTACACACGCACACACAGGGATACGCACACGCAAAGAGATAAACAAAGAATGAGAGAGAGAGACAGAGACAGAGAGAGATAAACAAAACATGAGAGAAACAAAGACACAGAGAGAGAGAGAGAGAGACTCGCATGTACACACACTGACATGCCCATACAAATTGACACACACACATGGAGATTCGCCAACACAAAGAGAGACAAACAAAAAATGAGAGAGAGAGACAGAGAGAGAAAGAGAGAGAGAGAGAGAGAGAGAGAGACTCGCATGTATACACATTGACATGCACATACAAATTGACACACACACATGGAGATACGCCAACACAAAGAGAGACAAACAAAGAATGAGAGAGAGAGAGAAAGAGAGAGAGAGAAAGAGAGAGAGAGAAAAAGAGAAAAAAAGAGAATCGCACATACACGCATTGACACGCGCACACAAATTGACTCACACGTTCGCAGAGACACGCATACACACACAGAGACATGCATACGCACATGCGGCACACGTACGCACTCAGAGATGCACGTATATACACACACTCACTCACTTACACACGCCCACACCAATAAACATAAACACACATTCACTCACTCACTCACTCACACACGCTCAAACCAATAAACATAAACATAAGCACATGCACACACATTGAGACATACACGCTCATAAACACGCACGCAAACAAACACACACACAAGAAAGTAAAGACAGACATTCGCACACAGACAGAAATACGTGTACGCACACTCGCAGACACGTACACACCCTCGACACAGACGTACACACGCATGCATAGCGTCATACACGTACACACACCCACACTCATTAAGCAAAAAGAAAAAGAGGAATAAAGAAAAGAAATGAAGAAAAGAAAAGAACGAAAATAAGAAAGAAAGAAAACAAGAAAGAAAGAAAGAAAGAAAGAAAGAAAGAAAGAAAGTGAAGGAAAGAACGAAAGAAAGAAAGGAAGATAGAAAAAAAGAAAGAAAGATAGAAAGAAAGAAAGAAAGAAATAAAGAAAGGAAGAAAGAAAGAAAGAAAGAAAGAAAGGAAGATAGAAAAAAAGAAAGAAAATAGATAGAAAGAAAGAAAGGGAAAGGGGTGTTAATTACTTAATTATTATATGTATGTATATTTATTGGGCACACTATATTCTCCATCTTTGTATTTATCAAATTGACTACGTTTCAATCAGTTTATCTTTCGGCCTTCTTCAAATTTTCTTTTCGTGCTCAGAATGAAACTCTCCTCTGATGAAACGAATTAGTTTCATAAAGAAATAAATAAATAAATTTAGTTTCATAAAGAAAAAGAAAAACTAAAAAAAAAAGAAAAGAAAAGAAAGAAAGAAAGAAAGAAAAATGAATTAATGTAAGAAAAAAAGAAAAAAAGAAAGAAAAATGAATTTTTGAAAGAAAAAGAAAGAAAGAAAAATGAATTAATGAAAGAAAAGAAAAGAAAGAAAGAAAAATTAATCAATGTAATAAAAAAAGAAAGAAAGAAAGAAAAACGAATTTATGAAAGAAAAAGAAAGAAAGAAACAAACAAAAATGAATTAATAAAAGAAAAGAAAAGAAAGAAAAATGAATTAATGAAAAAAAGAAAAGAAAAGAAAGAAAGAAAAAAAGAAAAGAAAGAAAGAAAAAAAGAAAGAAAGAAAGAAAGAAAAAAAGAAAGGGGAAGCTAAAATAGAAAAATAAAAAAAAAAGAGAAGAAAATTAGCCGAGAGAAAAAGAATAGAATAATTAATACTTAATTTCATTTTTTCAATTATTTTTCCACGCTAATTCTTAAAAAGAAACTGCTTAAAAGAAAAATAGTTAATTGCTTTTCTTTTTGACGTCATGGGTAACGGACTAAACGTTTGGGTACCAGATTAGTTTTTTTTTTTTTAAACAAGATGTTTTTCCTTTTTGTTTGACTTGGACTAACAATTAACAGTGAGAAAGAAAAGAAAAAAAAAACAATTATAAAAATTATTCTAACCCAGACATTTGCCAGTGCATGGCGTTAGACACTCCTTGAATTTCCGATAAAGTCAACACTTTATATTTTGTTTGCAAAGTAATCAAGTCTCTACCTTAACCTCAATTCTCATAATGTTATCATATGGTCACACCATTTGTATAAAAAACATAACTTGTTTATCAAACGTAGCAGGGGTATAAGGATGGTGCAATACGTTCACATGTAATTTCACAAGAAGTATTTAGTAAAATTTGTTCATAATTTCACAATTTGCTTATGATAACATAATTAACCCTTTCGACCCTGATGGGCCGATATATCGGCCTTAGTAACTTAAGGTAAAAATAGACATACCGAAATTTTAACCCTAATATAACCCTTTAATAGAAAGGCTTTGAGTGACTAGTTGGTAATTTTTTCTAAGTCAGTGTCCAAAGGTAAGGCCGAAATAAATACCGTTATGTGTGTTTGTTCTTTTGGCTTAGGTTACCAAGGTTGTGATATTGGTTTTGTAGGGTTTAAAGGGTTAACAGTGAAGTACCGCTCGGGACACCGGTCCTTGCTATATTACCGTAGTTAATCAACGTAGAGCTCCGTTCAGTACTGTTCAGCTCGACCTCCAAATGTCCCATACTTTGTTGTGTCTATTTCTAACATCACAGGTCCCTTCAATTTTCCATATATCAGCCTGCATTACTATTTAACTGGGCAAGGGTATCTTATTCTACACACATATGTTCCATTATTTTGTCAAGGCTGAAAATCAATTTCTTATAGAGAACAGAGGGTTTATGTTCTGAGGTAGTTAACACCCCTGTTTATGACACAATATGAACTCGCCCGCTGTATGAGAGCCGGACATTTTGGCATCTGAAACAGAGATAATGCATACGGGGCTTAGCTGCACGTATAATATTTGAACTCTCCACCTTATTGATTGGGAACCAGTGTTTTGGGGCACAACAGTTTATTTACTTGGTCGAGCACAAAACCAAGTCATGCACAAGGCTGGTTTTACGTGCTTATTATGTTCCTAGACTTTTGTATTCAGTGTTGTCCCTTACGTAAATGAGTTACTCTCATTGACTTGACGGGTCTCATCCACCTTGGTTTTTGGAATTAGTGTTGTCCTTACACTGATATGAGTTACTCCCCTGAGTAAACAAGCCTCATCTGCCCGAGGCAGCTAAAATAAATGTAATTGTTTTGACTAAGATTTGGACTTGTGTAATATGATTCCAGAGTCCAAGCTTTTACCAATTCTCTACCCTCGCTGCCTGTTCCATCATCTTCGTTTTTAATGGGACTTAGCTCCACACACTGGAAGATCCCAAGTAAGAAGTTACACGCCACAGCCTTTGTCATTCTGATGCAAACAATCGCTATAGTACAGAAATAAACTAGAAAAAATGTGAAAAGACATATGAACAGTTAACCACAATGAACACAGAACACATGAGAGAGTTTAAACATGTATTAGTAAGAACATTAAGGTACAGTGTAGTAGGAAGTGCTGTTTGACCAGACAAGCATATAGTGTAACTCTGGAACTGAATTCTGCCCTGGATGTTTTTTCATATGTCTTCTAGTTTATTTCGGTACTATTTTCATATGTCATCTAGTTTATTTCGGTACTATTTTCATATGTCTTCTACTTTATATTGGTACTATTTTCAGATGTCATCTAGTTTATTTCGGTACTATTTTCATATGTCATCTAGTTTATTTCGGTACTATTTTCATATGTCTTCGAGTTTATTTCGGTATTATTTTCATATGTCTTCGAATTTATTTCTATTGTTGTAAAAGATTTATAAAGACTTGAGAAAATATCCATATGCCATATAACAAAGCCCACCACAATGATCTATAAACATGTTTTTTTTTATGTCTCTTGTTTCTTATGATGAACATTATGCCACAATGACACTCTTTGCCGACATCTGTAACTTTCTTTTTTTTTTACAGAATTAGATTGTTACTCATCTCTTTTTACACTATTAGATTGTTGCTTCTTATAACCCCCAAACTGGAGGACCAGATCTGAATTCCCGGTGCTACGCAAAGGCTATCAAGGGTTTTTCTTTACCGTGAAACATCACTATACTATAATTACTTGGTGAACACCAACCCAAGTTTTTTTAGACCATTTTTACGTGCTTTTACCCGGGTTTTTTACATTCGGTGTTACCCTTCACCTAGATGAGCTGCTCTCCCGAGTTAGCAAGCCCCATCTGCCCGAGGCTGCTAAAGGTGAATTCAATGGTTTGAATGGGATTTGAACTCACGTAATACAATTCCAGAGCCCGAGCTTTTACCAATGCTCCACCATCGTTTCTACAATATATGATGCATTGGTTAATTTCAAAAGACAGAGAAAAAATCCAAGCAGCTAAAACCTGACCATAACAATCAAAATAAAAGAGAGGTATAATTCAAGTGATATTCATTCGTATTTTAAATTATTAAACCGTCCCAAAAGTTCAAGGAAGCCTGTCAAGGATTCTTTGACTACAAGCCGACTGAACAATTTTTTCACCAGTACCGAAAGCTTTGCAGATCATTGGCAAAACAATTCCTGGAAAATGATGCTCTTTATTTGGAGAAACGATTTTAGTCTTTTTTATCTTTACCCAGCGGGTAAAATTTCCAAGTGTTTACTAACTTTTGGGACAAGCTAAAATTTATTACGTTTGACCTGAAGAGATATTTTTAAAGAAGATATTGCCACCTTGTTGCGCTTGAGCCTGTCCCGTGACATCCTGTGACTCAAGCAGAGACTGGACAGCAAGGGCAGTTTGGTTTTCTGTAGCATTTGCACCTCCTGCAGAAATTAAAGAAAACATTCAGGATGAATAGTTGAAATGAATGCACATGCATGCACTCAACAAAAATTTGAAAAGTATTCTGATACACGAAGTGTTATGATGTAGATCACCACATGACTACAGGCATATCTAAAAAGTGATAAAAATTAGACAGACTGTTGGAATCCATCAAAGCTCCTTTCCCAGGCTGGAAGAAGCGATGTGGTGGTCAGCTGAAAACATGGCTCAGAAAGGTGAAGCAGAATGTAGAGCTAGTTCTGGGCCCAACAGTTTACAGTATCTGACATTGGACCCGGGACGGGCTCTCTCTTGTTTCAGCGTTGGTAGCGGATGCTGTGCATGGTCGGCATTCAATAGGGATGCGGGGAACTTGTTGGAGGGAGCCAGCTTAACCGATCCTGGGTGAATGCCACAGCAACAACAACAACAGGATCTATGGTCGCAGGTGTTCAAAGAGCGCTAAGAGTTGGAATCTGGATAAGACAAATAATAATTTGTGATTTTGACAGAAACACACATAGTTCATCTTCCATATTTTAAAATGTAGATAGTTTAATTATATAAAATTTAGAACGTTTATACAATAAAACTTAAATTTTGAAAGAAAATAAACTTATAATAATCAAATAGATTTCATAGAATTAAATTTAAAATTTCTATATTTGTATTAAATCAAGAATTGAGAAATTTCGAAAACCCCTAGACTGCCCGAACAAAACCCTTGGGTTCCATGGAATCTCAGTCGAAAACATTCGAAATACCCTGATAAGGCCTCTCGTTTATTCATTCCACCCGAAGACATGAGAAAGGATCGTACATTGCATTGTTATGATGACTGAACTTATGCATTGTTATGACCTGAATGTTTTATCTCTGTTACTGTAAAAGTCTAAGAGAGCAACCCCTGTCATGGACATGCATCAGAAGCCCAGATGTGCCATTGACTTCCTCCATTCAGAAAAAATTGAACAGATCAATATTTATCAGTGCCTATTGATTGCTTGTGAAGTAGACACTGTTGATAGGAGGTAGGTTTGTCTATTTCAGGGCATTAAGATAGATGCGAATGATAAAGCAGGCTTCAAGACGTTAAAATAGCCTGCCTTGTTCATCGCCGTCAACAGTGCATTGGGAATGGTGGTGACTTTGTAGGAAAATCAATCCTGGAGAGCAAAAAGTCGCCTGTTTTAATGATACCACTCCTATCTTTGTAGCTAAACTTTTTGAGTTAAAAATTAGGTGGCATTTCTCTTGGAACAACACTTGTAGATTGATCATTTTATAGAGATAGACCCAAATATAAGAGAGATTTTCTCTAGTCCCAAATTAGAGCCTGTGTTATTGTATACTACCTAAACAAAACCCAATTATAAGAGAGATTTTCTCTGGTCCCAAATTAGAGCCTGTGTTATTGTATACTACCTAAACAAAACCCAAATATAAGAGAGATTTTCTCTGGTCCCAAATTAGAGACTGTGTTATTGTATACTACCTAAACAAAACCCAAATATAAGAGAGACTTTCTCTGGTTCCAAATTAGAGCCTGTGTTATTATATTCTAACCTAAACAAAACCCAAATATAAGAGAGATTTTCTTTGGTCCCAAATTAGAGCCTGTGTTATTGTATACTTACCTAAACAAAACCCAAATATAAGAGAGATTTTCTCTGATCCCAAATTAGAGCCAGAGTTATTGTATACTTAACTAATCAAAACCCGGATATAAGAGAAACCCGGATTAAAGAGACTAATTCTCTGGTCCTGACAACTCTCTTATATTTTTACACTCTAGTTAGTAAAATCAACTGAAGTGAAAGTAAATTCATCAGTTGAAAATCCCCATAGACAAATATTCATGATTAGTTTTTGAGCGTCAAATGAGTTTTATTATTCATGTATTTTACTTGATTTAAATTTTAAGATACAATTGAAAATAAGGGAAAAAAGGGAACAAAAACAAACTATAGATAGTATTTATTTCCATTAGGATAATTTTCTAAGGTAAGCGCCTTAATCTCAATATTTTTTTAATTACCTTTCTTGGTTACAGTTAGTAATCTTCTTTTTGCTGTAAGTAGTGTAAAAGTATTTACAAAAAAACTTGGCAAAATAACTTTTTGAGTATTTATAAAAATTATAAACAGAAATTCAAGTTTTTATATCCTCCAAACCATTCCTTGGCTATATAACTATTTTTCAATAGTTATGTAAGTTTACTAGTACCAAACAAAACATTTCATTTTAATTATTAGTACAAAATTTAAATATTCGCAAGATATTTTTTTCTGCAAAATTAAAATTTTTAAAAGAAAGGGGCAGATAACTATCTACAAAAATTGTGACCACTTCCGTTTTCGCCATTTAATTAATTTTTCAAGTAACCGTATTTAAAAAATAAATTTTAAATTTAATTAAATTTTAAGTACTATTTTTTGCAGCAATCATTATTATTTTTTTAAATTAAGATAAATAATCATTTGATTTTGAACGAATAGCAAGTATCAATTACACACAAAAATAAATTAGCTTGGGCAGACCAAACAGCCAGCCAGCAGGCAGGAGAAGGGAAATTATTTTGCTGGAGACTGAGTAAATGTTTTATTTTAAATAAACAGTGTCGGAATCAAATTACAAAATAAGAAAAATACAATTCGGTAAACGTAAACAACAACAAAATAATAATAAATAAAAAATAATTGCTAAGTAAAATTATATTCGGTTTCAGATTCTAATAAAGAAGTCAGTTTCGTTTTTTTTTTCTTCTTCACCTCCGACTCCACCTTCAGCGCTGTTACTTCTTTTTTGTTTTGTGCTATTCCAACAGCCATGTTAACACCCAGACGGGGGAACTCATTAAAATTTAATATCTACCTTTAATCACAAAAGATAGCAAATATATTTAACTTTAGAATAATCTTATACACAATTCTTGATATTCTAGTGGCATTACAAATTAGTAAAAGCCGAGTTTTATCGAACATTAACTGCAAAAATGCTAGGATTTTGCATGGTTTAGTCGAGTCAACATGGCGACATCCTCCTACGTGAAGCTGCTATGAAAATATTCTTTTGTAACCGATAAAGTCGATTAAACGTCTTCGAAATGGTAAAAAGAAGCAGAGAAATTCAATAACTGGTTAATAAAGTTAGAAAATAATAAAATTAAGGCGCTCACCTGAAAGGGCATCAAATAAAGCCTGCGCCATTACCGAGGTAATAATGGCTGTTAGCAGCAATAATAATCTTTACATGGAAAAAAGAATAATTTGAAAAGGGAGATAACTCATATCTATTTTTTTAAATTCAAATGTAAAAAAAAATTTTTGTTGAAGTATTTGTAAATTTCTAATTCAGAATAAAAATGTAAAATAATAAAACCCTAAAGAATATATTTATAATTTTTTTAACTAAACCAATTATCAATTAAACTCTGTAATTTATTTGTTTGATAAGAAATACAGAAGATAAGTAAAAATTGAATAATTCTTTAAGAAATAATCCACTTATCAATTTTTTTAGACTCTTCATCTCTAATTGCTGTTTTCACCACATTTTAGCCAACAAACTCTCTGGCCTTCTTCAGGTGTATTATACATGATTAAGTAGGAATTTTGAGAGGAAATATGTTGTTAGTAATTACTGCTAGAGAGTAGGATTTAAACTCCAATTTTTAGACAATGCTTTAACTAGAACCATAAAGACTTTACACCTCTCTCCAATGTACCTGGGGCTTCAATAGACAGGCATGATTAGATTTTTAAAATTATAAATCCATTTTTTGTTATTTCTTGTCTGGTATAATATGGTTGGGTCTATACTGAATTTACACCTATTGGTGTTGAAATCCACAAATGTCATCAGTGCTGTTCATCCACTTCATTGAAAGTGTCAGGCCTTCTGTGACAGCAAACTTTCTCAGGGGCTGGCCCAACCAAATGCTAATAATCATCTAGCCCTTGCATGGAGTGAGAAAAGAACTTGATTATTTTGAGAAAACCTAGAATATCTGATGTTGCTAGTCGGGAGTTCTTTGTTACTAAGACAATCCCATTTTAATTTTGAAGAATTAGTAGAGAAAAAAAAAGAAAGAAAAATGCGTTAGAGTTTCCATACGTGCTTTATTTCTGCATTCCCTCTGTTTCAATTTTGAACTTTATTCAAGGTCTTCTTTCTTCATCTTAGGCCAAATGTTATGTATTAATGCTGTAAAAAAGGTTTCCTGCATTAAGCGACCAATGACGAAAGACTGAGTGTGTGTGTCAAGGTTTGTAACATCAGCGGTGTCAGGACATGTTTGTGGTGTTGGTGTCATCATACATGTCCTTGAGAGCTTAAGTGATGAATCAGCATTCGGTGGCTTTCTTCCTGTAAACTTTCTAAGAAACACAGGCCATGTACGCAGCCGTGATGATGATGATGTGTGCTGCCGTGCTTGCTTAGGCCCATAGCGGCCCCAACACAAAATGCAACTTGCGTCCCTTTTACCCTAAATATTTATAGACTATATACACATGCATACAGAGAGAGAGAGAGAGAGACAGACAGACAGACAGACAGACAGACAGATAGAGAGATTGGTTTATAGATATATTTTTATGTGATAATGATTTTTTAGTTAATCCTAGAAATTTTATTTTTGGTAATTACAAAAGATCAGTGAAGTCAAGGAGCCTTGTGGCCCCTAACGAGCTTGTGTCCCCCAGCCCCGCAATTGTGGGGTATGCAGGGGCCCTAAGCATGACCTTGACACCACTCTTTCCCACTCTCACTCCAACCATCTTCATGTGACTTTGAATAAAGAATATGTGGGGAAAACTATGGGTACTACAAAAATGTCCTACAGTGTGCGTACATTGTTATATTAGGTTTTATACAGTTGCATGTGGCTGGAGCATATTAGTAAAGATTAGTAAAAGAAATGAGAGAAGAGAGACACAGGGAATATTGTAACGAACATTTAATTAACACTGAAGTTTTTTTTTTATCACTAAGAAATACCAAGTGATTATGTGGTAAGAGGTTGCATACAAGGTGGTAATAGGAGTTTTCACGGTTAAGGGGGAGTAACTCGTGTTTTCATACATATAACACCTCATGTGCAATAAAGTTGCCTATAGAAGGGGAAAATATTAGTGGTAGCAAGATAGAGCATTGGTAAAAGCTTGGACTATGAAATCGTATTACGCGAGTTTAAATCCCAGTCAAAACCTGTAGTCATTGACTGCAAGTCATCCAGATATACTGCAGTAGTCCTTGACAGAGGAGACTTGTTGTCATTTTGACTCCAGCGTAAAACCACCGGTTGCGGGGGGGCAAAGGTGACTGGTAAGAAATCCAACAACAATAACAACAACAATAATAATAATAATAATAATAATAATAATAATAATAATAATCATAATAATAATAATATTATTAATAATAATAATTTGCCATTTTCATTACTAACTTTTTTTATAGAGTTTGTTTTTAATTTTATAATTAAAAACAAACTATAAAAAAGTTAGGTTTGAAAATGGCAACTTACTCAATGGAAATAATTATTTAATGAATAAACGTCAATTATGGAGATAGTAGGTTAAATCGTCAATATAAATATGAAGCTAAATAATAACTTCTTGCGTGGGTGTTAGATAATGTCGTCTGCTATTTTGAAATTCTCTTCGTTGTTTGCGAGTTATTTCCCTTACACTGCTTTTAATTAATTTCCTGAATTTTCAGCGTTTACTTTTTTTGTGCAATTCATTTAAAAAAAGAAAATAGAATCATTAAGATAATTTTCAAATAATGTTAGTTAAAGAAAATTAATTAAAATTAAGAATATGTGCAAAAAAAAAAACATATTTGTTTTCAATGGTTCTTTATTCCTTATTTTTTTAAGAGCGAAAAAAAAAAGTTAAGTGATGGTGTATGTGAACGAAAAATGAACTCAATATATGCGCATTTAAAAAAAAAATTCAATAAAAAATCTTGTTAAAAAAAAGATGTAAAATAATTACTACTTTATTGTATTTATTTAAAACAACGAAATATTTTTTTAAAAATGGGAAAAAAGACTTTCAACAATTATTTTCTTAGTAAAATTGATTTAAAGGAAACTAAGAGTGTAAAGTAAAGAAAGCCAAAGCGGCGGAAATTCAAGCAAAAATAAAACATTTTAACACGGTGAGTAGTTTTTTATTACTTACACAATATTTTACACTAATTTTTGGGTGTTTTTTTATAAGCTGCCGTGCCGTCAATCAATCTCTCTTAACACAACTAGTAGTTATGAAAATAATAAAATTATTATGAAAATTACAGAATTATTTTTTTTAAAATTAAATTTTGAATCTTTTTTAATATAAAGTTTAAATAATTTTTTATCGAAAGAGTCACAAATTATTTAAACTTTAACTTGATTAAATAAAGTTTAAAAAACAATATAAAAGTGAACAAAAATATACAGATAAAAACCAAACCAAACCAAACCGAAATAAAACAAATTAAAACAAAAAAGAATAATTATTCAATATAAGAAGAAAAAATAGAGCAAACATAACTTTATCCACTCGTAATTAAAAAGTGAAAGTGCAGTAGTAAAAGTAATTAACTAATTTAATTAATTCTAGTCAGTGTAAGTGAACAAAACAACCAAGTACCTGATAGATTAATGCCCCCTTTCTAAGAGATTGACGGCAGCTTCTGAAAAACCACCGAAAAATAGGATGTGGATGAAAATAAAAATAGAATGATATTTATTTCGTAAAAATTACAAAATATGGCACAAGGCCGTTGTGCGTGCGTGCGTGCGTGCATGAGCGAGCTCTGCGTGCGTTGTTGCGTCTTAAAAACCTTTAGAAAAACAAACAATTGGCGACAAAAAACCATAATTTTTTTTTATTGATTCATATTAAAGTAAAATTTTAACTTTAAGATTTTAATCAACTTTTAATATTATTTTTATTACGAAAAAAAAGTTGTTTTTTTGGCAGTTTTTTACAACTATCCGTACATTTCAAAAACAGGGACCATAAATCTGTCGGCGACACTTTTCGATCTGACAC